>JALMQS010000149.1:1335485-1603945 GCA_024734495.1 Forficula auricularia
TGGCTTATGCAATTCCCCGGCTATTTTTCAAAGATTCATCAACACCATTTTTCAAGATCTAATTACTAAAAACATGGTACTCCCCTACATGGACGATCTCATTATACCATCCGAAAACGAAGATGAAGCAGTAGAACGATTAAAAACAGTTGTAGCCAGAGCCGAAGAATATGGGCTAGAGATAAACTGGAAAAAATGCCAATTCGTAAAAACTAATGTAGAATTTCTGGGCCATCAAATTGAAAATGGTAAATTATTCCCCTCGGAGTTCAAGGTAAAAGCGATTGCAAAAATTCCTGAACCAAAGACGATCAAGCAGGTACATAGTTATTTGGGGTTAAGCGGGTATTTCCGCAAGTTCATACCGTTTTATTCCATCATATGCTAAGCCTCTAAGCAATTTATTAAAGAAAGAGCAAAATTCCAATTTGGACCACAGGAAAAAGAAGCGTTCGATCAATTAAAAAAGCTTTGATAAACAAACCAGTGCTGAAAATTTACGACCAAGAGGGAGAAATCGAACTCACATACAGACGCATCTATTGACGGGTACGGATCGATACTATTACAGAAATCGTTAGACGACAATCATTTCCATCCTGTCTATTATTTTAGCAAGAAAACTACCGACACCGAAAGGAAATTGTCATCATACGAATTAGAAGTTCTAGCAGTAATCAATTCACTAAAGAAACTGAGAGTTTATCTATTGGGACGTCATTTTAAAATAATCACGGATTGTTCGGCTTTTCAAAAGACAATGTACAAAAAAGGATCTGTCAGCCAAGATCGCACGATGGGCAATACTGTTATCAGACTTTGACTACACCATAGAACATAGAATAGGAAAACGAATGCCACACGTAGATGCCTTAAGTAGAAACCCAATTATGTTTATAACCACCTCTATAGTTAAAAATATTTCTGAAAGACAAGACGAAGACGATCGTATAAAAGCAATTAAAGAAATTCTGAAAAAACAACCCTACGAAGACTATTTATTAAAAGATAACGTATTATATATAATCAAAGATAATCAAGAATTATTAGTACTTCCCGAACGAATGCAGGACGAAATAATAAAAGCCGCGCATGAACAGGGTCATTTTTCTGTAAGGAAAACGGAGGACTTAATTAATAAAGAGTATTACATTCACAAAGCGAGAGAAAAAATTGAACAGATTATTAGAAATTGTGTACCGTGCATTATAGCAAACCGGAAAACAAGGGAAAAAGGAAGGATTTTTACACCCATTACATAAAGAGAGTACACTCTCCACACCTACCATATTGATCACATAGGCCCTCTGGAGTCCACGAATAAAAACTATAAACATATCTTGGTAGTAATAGACGCATTTACAAAATTTGTTTGGTTTTACCCTACCAAATCAACCACGACTAAAGAAGTAATTCAAAAATTAGATGCACAGAAAAAGATTTTTGGAAGTCCCAGTAATATAATTTCAGACAAAGGCACGGCATTCACATCACAAGAATTCAAAGACTACTGCCACACCGAAAATATAAATCATTTTCTAATCACTGCGGGTTTACCACGTGCAAACGGACAAGTAGAGAGAATTAATGCAATTATAATACCAGTACTAACAAAACTATCACTAGATAACCCAAGCCAGTGGTATAGGCACATAGATACTGTACAACGAGTTATTAATTCCACTTACCAACGAAGCATAGGCACCACACCTTTCCAGTTGTTAACGGGAGTTAAACTAAAAATGTCCACCGAAATTAAAATTAAAGAAGCGATCGAAGAAGAAGTAGTTAAAACCTTCCAAAAAGAACGACACAAACTTAGAGAACAAGCTAAAGAACAAATCGTAAAGATACAACAAGAAAACAGACAGACGTACGACCCCAAAAGATGTGCACCAAGGCAATACGAGGTAGGTGGTCTTGTGGCGATTAAGAGGACACAGGTTGGCCCAGGCAGTAAACTTAAACCTAAATTCCTTGGCCCTTACCGAATCATCCGAAAGAAGATGAACGACACCTACGACGTCAAGAAGGAAGCCTTCACCGAAGGACCGATCTTCACCTCTACGTGCGCTGAATACATGAAGCCCTGGTCACTCGAGTGTAATCAAGATAAGTGAATTGAAGTGTTGTGAAAATAATATAAAAGTGTTTTTTTTTTTAAGTGTCATGTGCAAAAGTGAGAAAAAAAGTGAAAAATTAGTGTGTGAAAGTGTGAGTTTTTAAGTAGATTCAAATCAAATAAATAGACAATTAAAAGACACTAAGCTTAAGCATAAATTTTTTTTTGTTCAAGTAATTTTCAAGATCAATTTGTTTTGTAAAAAAATAAAAATATATTAAGTTTAGTTTTAAGTGCTATTTCATTGTTCAAAAAAAAAATTGTTTATGTATGTATTTTATGACTAAGTTAAAAGTGCCTAAATAGTTTTAAAAGAAGAAAAGACAATACACGCGAACTAAATTAATTTTAAGTTGAAATATTTAATGAATTATGTAAACCAAAGATGATTGGTTGATAGATGTAAAGTTTCGGGTCGCAACTTAATTGAGAAAGGGGAGAATATAGGGAACCGATTCTTTTTTGTTTTCAATTAAATTAATTTTCGATGTTAATCGGTCCGTGGCTTGTGAAAGACTAATTAGCGAAAACAGAGACCACGCCCTTTTATAATTATCAAAGCGCGATCTAGGTAAAATTATTAACCAATCATTTTAATTGGCAATTAAATCAAGAGCTATAAAAGAAGCCAAGCGGTAATTAGCGAGTCAGTTGATATTCAGCCCTCATTGTGTGAAGTGCTGTTTACACTCTCCAAAAGTTCGCCTGACGACTTTGGAACGATTGAAGGGACAAAGCTGTACGAAATCCTGTAACCACGAAGAAGTAATAAATTACGGGCCTTGTGCCGTTTATTTTGATGAAAGCATTTTTCACGGCCTCCGGGCAACTTCTTATTTTGAAGAAAGCATATTTCACTGCCCCAGGGCAACTTCTTATTTTGAAAAAGCATTTTTCACAGCCTCCGGGCAAATTCTTATTTTGGTAAAGCAAATTTCTCGGCTATACGCCACCAAGAGAGGTTTTCACCTCTGAAGAAAATCGCCGACACCGGAGCTCCACCGATATCTATCCATCAAGCCTTTCGAGTCAAAAACTCATCTTCATTCATCATCTGGATCATTTCCCATAAATTTGGGGGCTCGGCCGCGGATTCGTTAAAGGCTTTATCGGACGGAGCTGGACCATCTCGGTTCGGACCCGAGGAGGTTTGTTTCAACTCGCCTCGAGGCACCGACCGTTTTTGCGCGGGCAAACACATTTAGCGCGCGCCTGGCAGCCAAGCGACGGGAGAAGGCAGACGACGTGGCAGACAGCGGCAGCGGCCATCGACTGAAGCGACTGAGCGAAGGCCAGACAACGCGACGACGGCAGCGCCACTCGCGGATAACAGCAGAACCAGAGCAGCCGTAAAAGGATTACACCAAGGTAAGGGTCAACGGTTACTCACCTGTACACCTGCCCCTCTTATCACTAATAAGACCACTACACAATCATGCCAATGCTAAAAGATACACCAGACGTAGCTAAACGAATTGGGGAAGCAGACGTAGATGTAATAAAGAATCTACACTACCTACTGTACGACGAAATAGGAGTAAGGAATAGACAGGGAAAAAATAAAGAAATTCTCAGGTTTCGAATTCGAGAAGGGGTCAGTACCTTACCAAGAAAAAACAGAATTCTTAACTAAACTAGACAATGACACATTAAATGCATTTGGAAAAATATTAGGAGTGACTCATAGCAATAAATATCAATTAATTAATAAAATTTGGAACATGCTGATCAAAACTGATATCTCAATAGAATCCATAGGAGACGGAAGTTATATTAAAGACAGAACAGTAGAAAATAGAATCAACGAACACAGTACAATCGACTTTCGAGATATAGAGCCATTATTAAAGAAATTCAACGGAACGGATAACTATCCAATAGAAAAATGGGTACAAGATATAGAAACAGAGGCAAATATTCAAAGCTGGAGTAGCCTACAATTATTTAACTTTGGCAGACGACTAATAACTGGGCTAGCTAGGTTATTCATTGAAAGTGAGCGACACATTAATACGTGGGGAAAATTAAAAGAAGCATTATTAGAAGAATTTTCATTACAAGTAAACAGCGCGGATATTCACAAGCAGCTAGCTAGGAGAAAATTACAAAGAGGCGAGCACGTATACGAATATTTCCTGATTATGAGAGAGCTAGCAAGCAGGGGGAATTTAGAAGACGAAGCGCTGATAGAATATATACTAGATGGCATACAGGACAACAGCCACAATAAAACGATATTATATGGAGCAAAAACAATAAAAGAACTTAAAGAAAAATTAAAAATTTACTCAGAAATTATTTCTAAAGCACCTAGCATAACCAACAGAACATACAGCAAACAACCAGTTATCAGTGAAACTAGAGGTAGCAATAAAAGGCAAATGCCAGCACGATGTAGCAGTTGTGGGTCAAAGCAACACGTATATGACACTTGTCCAACAAAGCATCAAGGATATAAATGCTTCCATTGTAACCTATTCGGACATAAAGCCGCCACCTGTCCGCAGAAACAGGAACTAAATAAAAAGACTCCTCAAACCAGAATCGCTACGATAACCAAGCAAAAGAAAGAAATTAATTATAAACCTATATCAATGGGTAATGAAACAGTAAACGCCCTAATAGACACAGGCGCTAGCTTATCATTAATAAACGACAGCACCTATAAGAAAATAGGATCACCTCAGTTAATAAGTTCAAGCATAACATTAAATGGATTCGCCAGATCTCGCGCAGAGACTAAAGGGTACTTTAAAACCATTATACGAATAGACGGAGAAGAATTCAATATAACTTTTTATGTAGTTTCGGACGACCTAATGAAGGAACAAGCCATACTAGGGATAGATTTAACGGAACAGGCGGAAATCAAAATAAACAGAGAGGGAATTAGTATAAACAAAAGAAGAGAAGATGTAGAGGAATTAAGTATTTTTAACATAGACATAGCGGAGGAAAATACAATTAATATAGACTCGCGGGTAAAACCAGAAACAAGGGGAGCAATTATGCAGATGATAACTGATTATACCCCTAAAAGAATTAAATCAACTAATATTAAAATGAAATTAATTTTAAAAGATGAGGAACCTATATACTTCAGTCCTAGGAGATTACCCTTTAGCGAAAGGAAAATTCTAGACGATCAAGTTACGGAAATGTTGGAACAAGGCATTATAGAGCCATGCCAATCGGAATATGCTAGTCAAGCAGTAATAGTAAAAAAAATGGAGCGTATAGGGTGTGCTTCGATTTTCGCAAAATCAACGATAAAATAATTAAAGATAGGTATCCATTGCCGCTAATTGAAGACCAGCTGGATAGATTACGGAAAGCCCGTTATTTTTCAACGTTAGATTTAAAAAATGGATTCTTTCATGTAGAAATGGATGAGGAAAGTAAAAAATACACAGCATTCGTAACCCATAATGTACATTATCAATTTCGCAAAGTGCCATTTGGCTTATGCAATTCCCGGCTATTTTTCAAAGATTCATCAACACCATTTTTCAAGATCTAATTACTAAAAACATGGTACTCCCCTACATGGACGATCTCATTATACCATCCGAAAACGAAGATGAAGCAGTAGAACAATTAAAAACAGTTGTAGCCAGAGCCGAAGAATATGGGCTAGAGATAAACTGGAAAAAATGCCAATTCGTAAAAACTAATGTAGAATTTCTGGGCCATCAAATTGAAAATGGTAAATTATTCCCCTCGGAGTTCAAGGTAAAAGCGATTGCAAAATTTCCTGAACCAAAGACGATCAAGCAGGTACATAGTTATTTGGGGTTAAGCGGGTATTTCCGCAAGTTCATACCGTTTTATTCCATCATATGCTAAGCCTCTAAGCAATTTATTAAAGAAAGAGCAAAAATTCCAATTTGGACCACAGGAAAAAGAAGCGTTCGATCAATTAAAAAAAGCTTTGATAAACAAACCAGTGCTGAAAATTTACGACCAAGAGGGAGAAATCGAACTACATACAGACGCATCTATTGACGGGTACGGATCGATACTATTACAGAAATCGTTAGACGACAATCATTTCCATCCTGTCTATTATTTTAGCAAGAAAACTACCGACACCGAAAGGAAATTGTCATCATACGAATTAGAAGTTCTAGCAGTAATCAATTCACTAAAGAAACTGAGAGTTTATCTATTGGGACGTCATTTTAAAATAATCACGGATTGTTCGGCTTTTCAAAAGACAATGTACAAAAAGGATCTGTCAGCCAAGATCGCACGATGGGCAATACTGTTATCAGACTTTGACTACACCATAGAACATAGAATAGGAAAACGAATGCCACACGTAGATGCCTTAAGTAGAAACCCAATTATGTTTATAACCACCTCTATAGTTAAAAATATTTCTGAAAGACAAGACGAAGACGATCGTATAAAAGCAATTAAAGAAATTCTGAAAAAACAACCCTACGAAGACTATTTATTAAAAGATAACGTATTATATATAATCAAAGATAATCAAGAATTATTAGTACTTCCCGAACGAATGCAGGACGAAATAATAAAAGCCGCGCATGAACAGGGTCATTTTTCTGTAAGGAAAACGGAGGACTTAATTAATAAAGAGTATTACATTCACAAAGCGAGAGAAAAAATTGAACAGATTATTAGAAATTGTGTACCGTGCATTATAGCAAACCGAAAACAAGGGAAAAAGGAAGGATTTTTACACCCATTACATAAAGAGAGTACACCTCTCCACACCTACCATATTGATCACATAGGCCCTCTGGAGTCCACGAATAAAAACTATAAACATATCTTGGTAGTAATAGACGCATTTACAAAATTTGTTTGGTTTTACCCTACCAAATCAACCACGACTAAAGAAGTAATTCAAAAATTAGATGCACAGAAAAAGATTTTTGGAAGTCCCAGTAATATAATTTCAGACAAAGGCACGGCATTCACATCACAAGAATTCAAAGACTACTGCCACACCGAAAATATAAATCATTTTCTAATCACTGCGGGTTTACCACGTGCAAACGGACAAGTAGAGAGAATTAATGCAATTATAATACCAGTACTAACAAAACTATCACTAGATAACCCAAGCCAGTGGTATAGGCACATAGATACTGTACAACGAGTTATTAATTCCACTTACCAACGAAGCATAGGCACCACACCTTTCCAGTTGTTAACGGGAGTTAAACTAAAAATGCCCACCGAAATTAAAATTAAAGAAGCGATCGAAGAAGAAGTAGTTAAAACCTTCCAAAAAGAACGACATAAACTTAGAGAACAGGCTAAAGAACAAATCGTAAAGACACAACAAGAAAACAGACAGACGTACGACACCAAAAGATGTGCACCAAGGCAATACGAGGTAGGTGGTCTTGTGGCGATTAAGAGGACACAGGTTGGCCCAGGCAGTAAACTTAAACCTAAATTCCTTTGCCCTTACCGAATCATCCGAAAGAAGATGAACGACACCTACGACGTCAAGAAGGAAGCCTTCACCGAAGGACCGATCTTCACCTCTACGTGTGCTGAATACATGAAGCCCTGGTCACTCGAGTGTAATCAAGATAAGTGAATTGAAGTGTTGTGAAAATAATATAAAAGTGTTTTTTTTTTTAAGTGTCATGTGCAAAAGTGAAAAAAAGTGAAAATTAGTGTGTGAAAGTGTTAGTTTTTAAGTAGATTCAAATCAAATAAATAGACAATTAAAAGACACTAAGCTTAAGTTTTTTTTTCAAAAAAAAAATTCAAGATCAATTTGTTCTATATAAAAAAAAAATAATAGTTAAGTTTAGTTTTAAGTGCTATTTCATTGTTCAAAAAAAATTTTTTGTTTATGTATGTATTTTATGACTAAGTTAAAAGTGCCTAAATAGTTTTAAAGAAGAAAAGACAATACACACGAACTAAATTAATTTTAAGTTGAAATATTTAATGAATTATGTAAACCAAAAGATGATTGGTTGATAGATGTAAAGTTTCGGGTCGCAACTTAATTGAGAAAGGGAGAATATAGGAACCGATTCTTTTTTGTTTTCAATTAAATTAATTTTCGATGTTAATCGGTCCGTGGCTTGTGAAAGACTAATTAGCGAAAACAGAGACCACGCCCTTTTATAATTATCAAAGCGCGATCTAGGTAAAATTATTAACCAATCATTTTAATTGGCAATTAAATCAAGAGCTATAAAAGAAGCCAAGCGGTAATTAGCGAGTCAGTTGATATCCAGCCCTCATTGTGTGAAGTGCTGTTTACACTCTCCAAAAGTTCGCCTGACGACTTTGGAACGATTGAAGGGACAAAGCTGTACGAAATCCTGTAACCACGAAGAAGTAATAAATTACAGGCCTTGTGCCGTTTATTTTGATGAAAGCATTTTTCACGGCCTCCGGGCAACTTCTTATTTTGAAGAAAGCATATTTCACTGCCCCAGGGCAACTTCTTATTTTGAAAAAGCATTTTTCACAGCCTCCGGGCAAATTCTTATTTTGGTAAAGCAAATTTCTCGGCTATACGCCACCAAGAGAGGTTTTCACCTCTGAAGAAAATCGCCGACACCGGAGCTCCACCGATATCTTTCCATCAAGCCTTTCGAGTCAAAAACTCATCTTCATTCATCATCTGGATTATATCCTACATATATATATATATATATATATATATATATATATATATATATATATATATATATATATATCTTATATCTTAAATATCATCAAATATTTAAGTTTATTTATTTATAGAAATGGCCGATTGCCTAATTCAAATACAAATATTGTTTTAATAATATAATTATTTGTTGTTCAATTTTAAATTATATAACTATATTTAATTAGTAAAACCCAAGATTGTTAACCACATTGTTATACATATATACAAGACCCGGTTTGAATAATTATAATATTTTAAACAACAAACATTTATTATTTTATTTATTTTTGCCTTCAAGGACAAAGTGATACATTGGCGAATTTTTCCAGCCAGTACAATGGCGCCCGACCAAAGGACCCTATTTTTGTTTATGTTCCGTATCTTAATTAATCATTTGTGATTTTGTGACTACCGATTATAAGGAAAGGACAATATGGCTACCGTTCGATCCGTGGAAAAATTAGTGGCCGAACGAGAAGATTTATTCGACCATGTTCGGTCCCTTTACGAGAAATGTACACAGCTGACCCTTCTAATGCAGAAGATTTCCAGACTATTCTGGAGAAGTTACCAGGATTGGAAACTCAATTTGGGGAGGTGCAGAGGGGCATTCGCTTGTTTAATTGCCGCACTTCTGATCCCAAAGAAAAAATTGAGATCCCGAAAACGTGGGTGGCCTTCACCGATATCATCGACGGCATACAAAACAAGTATCGTGTGTTCGTAAAACGTGGAGGAGTGCCACACACAGGAGTTCTTCCTTCTGCCATCCCTAGTACCGATCCCATCATAACTTTAGACTTTACCGTTCTGCCCCATACCGATTTCTCGTCTTCTATCGTATCGCCAGGTCCCATTCCTTATCATCATATCGTCCCGTGCTCCCCCTGCATACATTGACTACCTTTCCGTCCCATACCGATTTCTCGTCCCCTATTGTATCTTCAGACCCCCCTCGTTCTTCATTTCCTACCATACCGTCCCTTACCGCTCCTCATTCTCGTACCGTCCCGGACCCCACTTTAAGCATAAATGAAGAACTGCCACTATTTCCCACTAACATGGACAATGGAGAAACGCAAAAAGAAGAGTTTTCTAACGTGCTCTCTCAATTCACTTCGCATATGGATATAGAAGACCCTGTAAGAGGATTAAATTTTTCGGATGAAGAATTATGTCTAGATTTATTTGAAGATAGTTCTAGTATAATAGACCTCGACCTCTCTTTTGACATTCCACATGAATTACAAACCATTAAAGTAGAATCATTAATAAAACGGGAAGATTTAGAAGTAGATAAACAAGTTCAACTATATGAAAATGTTGAACATTTTGGAGAAGTTGAACACTTTGAAGAAGTTGAAGACTATTCAGAGGTTGAATACTCAGAAGAAGTTGAACATTTGGAAAAACCTGAAGAAGTTGAATCAAAATCTGTGATTTTAATTAAGAATGAAGATATTAAGGAAGAGGATATTGATATAGAAACTGTCAGTGATTCAACGATTACAGGTATTATAATGAATCTTTCAGAATTGATGGACTTTAATTTTGGAAATGATATATTCAATTTTAAACAAGAACAGGATGAAGAAAATGAATCCTTTTCTTCAATATACACACATGATTTGTTGCAAAATGAGGATATAGGATATAGTTTGTTCGGTGGCCAGTTGAATAATTTAAATCAAGACCCCATGGATCTCGGCAACTGGGCTACACAAAACAGAATTGGCAAGCTGCCACTCTTATTACCTTTTGATCCGGGTATATAGAAACTATCGGAAGAAGGTGTGCTCGACCCAGAACCTTCCCGAGCTCCCGGAACTTCCCCGCTGGGGGGATATGTAACCAAAATAAATTTGCCGCGGTTATATTCCGGGAGCCTAGTGTCTGAACAGAGAATTAGTCGAGTGGGTGATGACTCAATGAACATGTGGCAAGACAGATCATATATGGGTGTCGAGGTGGCAAGGTGTCAAAGTAAACTTGCTCTGATCTGTTTTCGTTTCGTTTTTTGTTTATCGTGTACCGTTTACCGTTAATATTATTGTTTATCGTGTGTTTGAGTGTTGTTGTTATTGTTGAAAAGAATTCAACAATAATTATATATATATATATATATATACTTATATCTTAAATATCATCAAATATTTAAGTTTATTTATTTATAGAAATGGCCGATTGCCTAATTCAAATACAAATATTGTTTTAATAATATAATTATTTGTTGTTCAATTTTAAATTATATAACTATATTTAATTAGTAAAACCCAAGATTGTTAACCACATTGTTATACATATATACAAGACCCGGTTTGAATAATTATAATATTTTAAACAACAAACATTTATTATTTTATTTATTTTTGCCTTCAAGGACAAAGTGATAACTGGTGAATTTTTCCAATAGCACAAATTGCCAAGCTATTTTTAAAGATAGCAGAATAATTCAAAAACCAGTGTATTCACCATGAAATGAACTTCAGGTATACATTATTTTAATTTTTCTATCATGAAAGAGAATCAGTCAAACTATTCCTGAAAAAACTCGGAAAAAATGTATAAATCGTTACTTTTTAAATCCATAAATTTTTATGAAGAAAAAGAGACTCACTAATAATAAGTTATTTCTGTGTTGTATACTTATATAACTACCTGCAGTATAAGTTGTAGTTCTGGGAATGCACTCGTTTTTTTTCTAGAGCTTTTCAAAAATGACCAAAACCCTTTAAATGTCAATTTTCACAGGTCAATATCTGAAAAGGGAGTGAATGAAAAAAATTGAAAATTTTACAAAATGTTCTTTATACAAATAGGAATATCTCACAAAAAAATTATGACTGATATTCAACTACATTTAGAGTAATAGAGCAGTGAATTTCAGTAAAAACGCTACCCTGCTACACGTTCATGCAGTGTCAAGCTTGCAAATAAGGGCTTGAAATTATTACAATTGACATTAGTCGAATGATGATTAAATCATACATACTATAAATGAACAAATATTTCTTAATTTAAATAAAAATGGCCAGTGATAACAATAGGAGTTCTGATTCTTTAACTTGATTTACCGATACATTTGTTGTACTACACTTGCGTACAGAATACACACAATCAGAGGCGTAGCAACGGGGGGGGTGTCAGAATTAATGAAAATGATGAGAGAAGGAGTTACACTAAAAAGGTGCATCCCCTAAAGGCCTGGGTTGACCTCTCCATCGTGAAAAGAAGAAGAAGAAAAGAGTATTTTATGGGCTGGGTAGGGGTCGAAAGTATCTGTGGATACGGGTCTTAAACAGCTGATGGTTATGTCGCCGGGAAGACGGTGGCCAGGAGCGAGTTCCAGTCTCTGGAGGTCATAGGGATAAAAGTGTTGGCGAAAGCGTTTGACGATTTTTATTCAAATTGACAGCGAAGGGGTGCTGAGCGTTGGAAAACCGCCTGTTTCCCGTAAAGAGGGCTTTAGGGGGATAATTGATTTCAGCTCAGCTTATTGATTTCATTGAACAAACACCATGATAGTATCTGTAATACAGGGAAAGGGCAGATACGGTTCTTATGGCAAACTAGGCGTAATTAAATATATTTCATATGTTTAATCAAGAATTATGTTCTTTTTTTTAATTTCTTGAAGTACCTATTTGTTTTAACCCAGGCCTTTAGGGGATGCACCTTTTTAGTGTAACTCCTTCTCTCATCATTTTCATTAATTCTGACACCCCCCCCCCCGTTGCTACGCCTCTGATTGTGTGTATTCTGTACGCAAGTGTAGTACAACAAATGTATCGGTAAATCAAGTTAAAGAATCAGAACTCCTATTGTTATCACTGGCCATTTTTATTTAAATTAAGAAATATTTGTTCATTTATAGTATGTATGATTTAATCATCATTCGACTAATGTCAATTGTAATAATTTCAAGCCCTTATTTGCAAGCTTGACACTGCATGAACGTGTAGCAGGGTAGCGTTTTTACTGAAATTCACTGCTCTATTACTCTAAATGTAGTTGATTATCAGTCATAATTTTTTGTGAGATATTCCTATTTGTATAAAGAACATTTTGTAAAATTTTCAATTTTTTTCATTCACTCCCTTTTCAGATATTGACCTGTGAAAATTGACATTTAAAGGGTTTTGGTCATTTTTGAAAAGCTCTAGAAAAAAAACGAGTGCATTCCCAGAACTACAACTTATACTGCAGGTAGTTATATAAGTATACAACACAGAAATAACTTATTATTAGTGAGTCTCTTTTTCTTCATAAAAATTTATGGATTTAAAAAGTAACGATTTATACATTTTTTCCGAGTTTTTTCAGGAATAGTTTGACTGATTCTCTTTCATGATAGAAAAATTAAAATAATGTATACCTGAAGTTCATTTCATGGTGAATACACTGGTTTTTGAATTATTCTGCTATCTTTAAAAATAGCTTGGCAATTAAACTTTCCGCAAACCACGTTTTTCATTAAAATATGCCCAACCACCATTTTAAAATGGCTGCCAAAAAAAAACTATGGCATATAAATTTTTTTCAAGTACGGTTTTGTGACTGTCTACCTATAGGGAACTCATGATAAAAAAATCAGGAAAATATAAAATCATGAGCAACAAATTTTATTTATATTGGGCGATTTGAAATGGATTGACCCGTATAAGTTTCACTTCCTTCTTATCATTTTTTATACAAATGTGATTTCAAAACTCGAATAGGGATAGTTTTTTTTTTTTTAATAAATTAAAAATTAATTATAAATCGTATAAATACAGCTTTCCTAATTTAAGTCATGCTGTGTAGATCTGTATTCTATTGGAATTTATTGAAATAACTAAAGGAAGATAGTTGCAGCCCATTCATATTTACTAAAATAAAGCAACGGCTATTTGAGAATATGGCATTGCCAATATAATCAGAAATTAGTTAATATAATAAAAAATGAAATAAAGAAACAAATGTTTCAATTTATTAAATCATCTCCATTTCACGAGATTTAAATTCTAATAGTAAATTATTCTTTTTTATTTTATTTTATAAGATATATTTTATAATTACAAGTCTATTAATTTAAGTAGATTTGAAATTATCATTTGACTTTAGTAAGAAAGTTTATAAATGGGAAGATTTTAATTTAATTTAATTTTAAATAAAAGAGTATTTAATTAATAAAATATTATTCTCCCTCTCTCTCTCTCTTTGCAAATCTTTTGAGTTGTTTTAAGAGTAAAAAACTGTTTTCTTTGAAATGAATTTGAATGTATACTAGTCAATCTAAACTAGCAATCTAAACCGGCTTAGATGATACATAATTGTATTATATTTATTCATATATTAACTTTATCTCAGTTTAATTAGAATTTTAAACTATTGTAAAATATATATAGGTAATACTATTGGAAGATATTGGCAAATAACAAATAACAAAATCAAATAGTTGAATTAACAAAAATAATTTGTTTTTCAGAGTTTTCTATGGTAAAAGTTCTCTGTATTATCATCATTTTTACTCATAGATAGTAATTAAATTAATAGGTAAGCTTGAAAGGAGCTCTAGAGTATATAATATGGATTCGCCCACAGAAGGTCATAGAAGCTTTTTCTTGTATAACAAAAAAAAAAAAAACTGGTTAGATTTATAATTTCAGAGCTTCCAGTCAAAAAAGCAGCAATATTTCAGAGAAAGAGCTATATTCATTACAGATAGCTTAGTAATAAATTTTTAATATTTTATAATAAACTATTAGAAACTTATATTTTACTTTAATTATTTTAAGAAAAAATGATATTTTTAAAATTTTTGAAATTGGAGTTTAAAAGCTAGAGAGCCCGAAATCTAATCAGTTCTCCGCATTGAAAATACAAACATTTTGACATTAGAACGAACTTTTTACATCTGGATATCGGAATTCAAATACATATCGTCCCCTTAGATTGTTACCTGCTAACTCACAACAAGGAAATTTTACAGGGCAGAGAAAAAACAAACAAAATTTGTTGTTATGGAAAGAAACTATTTTTGACATTTTTTTTACAACTTACGATCGTAATTTTAAGTAGCAGTTTTACTTGGACGATGCTGCATCTCTTTTTCTTCCAAACGGTATTAATATGTCATATATGATAAAAAATGGAGTTAGCAGGTTTACACTCTAAGCCGACGATATGTAGGTAGAAAAAGAATCATTGTTGAAAATAATTTATCCTCCCGTTCATTTTTAAACACACTGAATGAGCAAATAAAAAAATAAATAACATTGCGTTTGGGTAAAAAATCGAACTCTAATATCCTATAAAAAGTTCATTTTTTCTGATAGTATTGGATTTGAATTTCAGTGGAAAAATCCCGTGCTTGTTATCTGTATAATTTTAAATAAATGTCAGAAGGGCTGTATTCACCGATCTGGGAATTGAACCCAAGTGTCATAAAGTAATCCTGCCAATGATTGGCTTTCGAGGGGAAACCATTCTGATATAAATTCCTTGCGTAAAAATGTTCCGTTTAATATTTAAATCTTCATATCGTGAAATTTACAAGTCAAGTGTTTTTAAATTTAAATATTCAGCTAAATCATAATATAAAATAAAAATTTGTAAAGTTGTGAATTTTGGAAATTTTTAAAACTCGAAGGGCAAAGAAATAACTAGACCCTAAATGAATATAAATAGTTCATTTTTCTGATAACAGTAAATTTAGATCTCATTAGTAAAATCACGAGGCATTCGCATCTGGCCTTTCTTGGAATAAGCATATTTCCTTTGTGATAAAAACTGCAATTAGGAGGTATGGCTTTTTATTCAAGCATAGGCAATTTTATTTTCATAAATTTATTCCTTATAAATTCTCACAACTGAAACCCTCTGCCTGCCTCTAGTGTCTTACAATCTTCAATCCTTCAAGATGCCGTAGTCAGATTGCTTCGCTTTATCATTCTCACCTATTCTTTTTGTCAATGCAAAGAGTCAGTCAAGAACTATAGGTGTTGCAACTTCACCCTTCTTGCATTCTGATTCCTTTGAAAAAATAAATAAATAAATAAAAATGGTGTCTCAAGAGGGTTCTTACTAGAATAAAAATTCTTCATTTTAATTAATTGAAAACTAATAACCCTAACAGTCTTTCCAAACAATTTGGGGTAATGTTACAATATCATTACCATACATCATTTATTTCCGAAATTCTACACCTATTATTGATTTGTCAAATTGATCAAAATAATAATAAAAAAGTAAGAGTAACGAATGTCAATATCATTATAATTCTTCAGTAAATATTTGATCAAGAGAATATAATCTCCAAATATTTATCTAGAATTCTAGAATATCGAAAATTTATAATCGCTGATAAAGTAAAAATAAAGTGGTAAAGAGGGTTCACCTTAATACTTTATTGGTCAGGTGGATGATCTTCCATGCTTTATTAACAGTTGTGATATTCATCGGGTACGCACAAATACCCTAGAAAGTGACGACAACTTTCATTGGATGACTTGCTAATAGGCAATTATCTGCAATTCATTTTAATATACCTACATGTATTTTAAAATAAGCTATTTTTTCTAGAAAATTGAAAAATGGAAATATTAAATTACTTCTAGGAGTAAGAGACATGATATCCCCTGGTTGCAATTCGGACAATTGGCTTGAGCTCCAGGGAGTAGATCAAACAGGAGTAACATTTTTTTACTCAAAGTCCGATGTTGGCTGCCTTAGAGATCAAGCCATGTGTTCGAATTGCATTTTTGGAATTTCGATACACAATTACCGAAGAAGCGAATATGATAATCCTTCTTACATAGTATACAAATTATTCAAAACCCTTCGAATATAGTAAGTGACAACCCCTATGATTTTCTTTAATTATCGCTGTTATCGTTTATCACAGCAAAAGGCCTAACCAGGGGTAGTCGGAGGTCCAGAAACGCACCCCCCACACATCTACTTGAAAAAATTAAGAACTAGTAAAAGAATTATACTCTAATATGAACATGGGAAAGTTAAATAATGTAATCAATAATTTCTTATGTTAATTCTACATTTAGAAAATTATTTTATATTTTTTGAATAGGAAAAATGAATTGGAGCACCCGACAGAATTATTTATTTAATTTAATCTTTTTACTGGTGTAAAGTTCATACCTCTTGAGCTGAATTTCCCCTTCCTCCTCGCCCACTATTATCCTGGACTGGACCGAGCCGACTATATGGCGAATGTGTGCAAAACATACGGGCGGCCAAGTCAAAGGGCGGCAAAAACAGCTAGACTGACACTTGACTAACTCGTCTCTCTAGAGTCTAATCGAGTGATTCTCCACCTTTTTTAAAGCTGCCGCCCCCTTAAGGAGCGGGAAAATTTCCCCCCCCCTTTTCGTGAAAATCCTGTAATTTAGAGTACGAGAAAGGGTGGGTTACCGCGTCACCCCATCCATCCCCTCTGCGCCAGAACACATACGTGAAGCTCAGATCAGTAATTTTATTTTTTATATTTAACTACTTATGTATTAATTTTTAGGGGTAAGGGGTGATAATTTTATTATGTGATAAATTTTAGTTACAATTTTAGAAACGGGCAAAATTGTAGTTTGTACAAGGGTGGCCGAATGGCTTGACGCGGCCCTGATCCTGGTTACGTTTATGATCAATTGACTCAGAGCTCCAACTAAAACACACCCTTAACTCTGTTGTATCCCAATGAATATAAAGTCAATTTCTTGTGAATATACTAGATAGATCTCTATATTTCATATGCAAATCTATGTAGATATATGAAAAGGTTCCTCCGCTCGGATTCTATAGATTCTGAAGGAGTCTATTTTAATTCACACTTAGTGACTGATTATATTTAAAGAGTTTTCTTAGTAAAGCTTCATTCAGCTATGGAGAGAGAACAAGAGCAATACGATTAAAGAGAATGAAACTTTGCAAATAGGACATCGGAAATTTAACCTTTTGAACTTAATCAACTCCTTCGGTGGGTGAGTGAGTGAAAAGGGTCGAAGGGTGGATTTGTTAGTCTGGAGGTGCAGTGGGGCGGGGCGCATATGGGGTGGTTGTTGTAGAAGCAGCAGCAGCTGAGAGGAATCAAGTGGAAAAGGCCAGTCGCGGGTGAAATAAAGACTGACAATTAAATCTAATAGCAGTTGCTCGTAAGTTGCTCACGCAGATGGAGAAACCAACAACATCTATAGATATAGATTCTCTGTTCTATCTCAGACAATAAAATTTCAATTATAATTAAAAATAAATTAAGATCCCTTTAGTTATATTAGAGGATTGTTGAGTAGTCCTCGTTCACATGTAATTAATTCGGAGAAAAAGAGAAAACTTTTTAAATACTCAGTATACTTGGTGCAAATTTTGCTAATTTGATAACTTTTTTTATTGCAAAATGGTTAAGCTAGAAAATTGAAAATTGGCACAAAGTTTCTGTTAAATTAAGAAAATTAAAAAAACATTTCCGACAAATTTTAGTTCCCTAGCGTTGAAGAAATGATACCTGTTGCGATTCAAATTATTAAACTTTTGTTAATAATAAATATTATGACAAAATGTCATATTATCGAAATGTGATAGGTTTCCAAAAATATTTCTACTTGTGTGAGGGAAATGGGCTAGTTTTTTTTTTTCAAGAAGTCGAATCTTGACAAAACATTCTAAGATAGCTGCTTTAAAATATATGGAATGTATACCTATTCCTATGACTTTCTTGGCAGGGGTCCTCACCTTCAAGCTTTAGTGGTTCATGACCCGTATCTTCAGATCAACTCTACTCAAAACATTGATTTAAAAATGTGACTTCTATCTTCTGTAATAGGTGCAAAGGTAGTAAAAAATAAAAATTAAAATGACTAATTTATAAATAACTGAAGGGTAGTTGAAATTAGTGAAGTAAACTCACATCAGAATATAAAATAATTTAATTATCAAAATGTATTATGATGATCATGGACAATATAATATAAATCTTTTAATGTGAATCAAAATTCTTCTTTTTACCTTTGGGGTAAAATTGAGTGGGAGGTAATGTCTAATAAATACTATTTTAATAAAATACCATATAAATAGAGTATCAATTATAATTCGTTTAGTGATGTTAATGGCTGATGTTAGTTGGTTGTCGGGCTGGCTACGGGAATGCAATTAGCCCAGAACAATGTTGTTGCCTGTTTTTCCCATTTCCCCTACCACTTCACTTTGCTCTTACCGCCCTTACAAACTATTTCCACTTTGATTAGTACTAAAAACTAGGACAATGGCCCATTAATGGTGTTCTATCAAAATAACTACTTTGTAACTTCAAAGAAAAGTTTCCTTATTATCCGAAATTCCTGGAAACAACCAACCTTTAAGATTCTACAGAATAGCTACAATACAATACATGGAGAACAGTGGGGTAAATAACGCATAATCTGATGCTGTTGATGAAAGGTGCTAAAAGACATTTTTTTAAAATAAAATTACATTTTTCTTATAAAAATTATAAGTATTTTTCTTTTTGGAGATGCGAAGAGGTAGACTTTTCATTGGATGGCTGCCTTCCATCAATTCTCCATTGATTAGATTTTTCTTAAAATTTTTCATAAAATTTCATTTAAACTACAAAATTCTCAATCAAAATAGTATTTTCTTATATTAAAAAGGTACTGTGAACTTCCAGATAGATGAAATCTATAAAATAAGATCGATTTCATTCTCATTTATAATTCTTTTGGTTTGTTTGATCAAGACGTTGGTTGGGATTGACATTATTAGGGACACAGTATTTATTATGGATTCAATAAGTCCATTCACTTTACACTATTGAAATATCTTTTAACATATTAAAATTTAATAAATTTATATGTACCATTATATAATATAAGAAATAAATAAATAAAATTATTTAAATTAACGATTATACCATCAACAGCAATGAGTCTGGCGTCCACGAGAAGCGTCAGAGATCAGTGCAAAGCTGTTAAATAATTATAAGCTTTAACCCAAGTTTATTTCAAATTGATTTAAAACATTAATTTATATGATATATGTAACGATTTTGATTGTTTTACTTGAATATATTCAGGGAAAATTTTCAATGGTGCAACATCGTATTCTTGCTCAGGTGGCCAAAGATCGGCAACTGTCTTTAAAAGCTCACTTTTCTTTAATATTTCTTTAATAACAAATTACAGATTTTTATGTTGGGCCACTAAATATTTGAAAACTAACCCCTTTTTCAGTTGCTAAAAAATGTCATTGAACTAGGAGAATCAGTTCACGAGAGACTCTCGCAGTGTCAACTTGTGAATTACAATTTTAAAACTTTTCGTAATATAAAATACGAAAATTATTTTGCTATCATGTTTGAATAAAATGTTATTAAATACAATATTTTTTAATTAAATGTTAAACATATTTTTATTGTCTTCTTCAATTTATAAAAATTTTGCTACTCTCGGCAAAAAACTTTCAATTTAATTTTTTTATTTGTTGATAGGTCAATGGTTATTTCTTATTTTTCTCCTATGGGTCCTCGCAGATAACCAATAGTTTACTGTAGTCTTGGGCCTAGTTAAGGAGGCAATGGAGGCAATGCCCCTACAAAACTTATTGCCCCTCTCCCTAGAAAAATCAAGAAACTTTTTAGTAGAATTGACAAAATTTTGGAACGAATGAAATAATTTAATGTGTGATATATAAGTGATGCCTTGTAATAATGGAGTTTAAATTTTTAGGGGTAGCCACTGTCCCCTTGCCCCCCCCTCCTAACTACGCTCATGCTCGTGTCCCCTCCATATCTTCTCACATCTAGGTTTTGCCCATAGTTGATGTTTATTCTCGTCTTTGTCTTTGACTGTCCAATAAGTTTCCATGATTATATAAGTCTTTTAAAATATTTCGAGATCTCCGCCCTCACCCAGTCCTTCTGTATTGTTTGTTCCATATCTACAGTAATAAGATTTTTCATTTCTTGAATCATTTCCCTTCCTTACTTGACATTATTCCTCTCCAATCTGTTTCCAATTTCCACAATCTTTTTCTGACCCCCTCTCCCAATCCGATTCTCTATTATTTTCAACCCTCCTCTTTATCTCCTTCCAAAAAATTTTCACCCACATTTCCGGTTTCATTATTTCAATTCTTATTATGAACAAAGAGAAACAAAGAGGTTGTCCTCTGCTTGATGCAAATAAACATACACACATACATATATATCGAGATGATATATGTGTGTGTATGTTTATTTGCTTCAAGCAGAGAACAACCTTTTTGTTTCTCTTTGTTAATCGACAATTCTGCTACTCTCGGCAAAACAAAAACTTTTCAATTAAATCTTACTATGAACTTGAGCATTTGTTTTAGTGCCGTGCTTGACTCTCTTTTCCATAAATAATAATCAGGTGTATTTCTTAAGACCCCCATTATCATTTTTATGAATGCGCCTTGTACTTTTTCGATTTCAGTTCTTTACTCCCAACCGAAAGTTTCTACCCCGTACATCAACATTGATTTTATAAGTGTCTCTAATAGATACAGTTTTCGGTTCACATCTTCACTTTTCGCTCTTTTCATCAATCCCCATACAATTTTATTTATCATCTTTACCTTGTTCGTCTAGCTCTTTATGTGCTCTTTTTTCAGTTAATACTCATTTAAATACTAGTTTAATATTCTAAAATAATGTGATTTGGGGGAAGGGCGCATCATGGTTTGACCCTAGTTGCGCCACTTTAGCGGAAAGGAATTAAAAGATGGCATAGCCACCAAGGCCGTAGCCAGAAAAAATTCAGGGAGAGTTGGTTGGTTACAGGGTTAGAGGCGTGTGGATATACTCCTAGGGAGTAAGAGACATGATCTTCCAGATGCTCAGATTGATTTTTTATCGGACTATTTTTTAATTTTTATTGAATGTTTATTTATATCCTGTAAAACTTCAATTTTTACTTCGAATTTTGGAGGAGGGATGGTTCTAACACACTAAACCCCTTGCCTCCTCCGCTGGCTACTGGCTTGATAGTAAGTAGGCCTGTGGGTCCTTTGGAGAGTCATTAAAATGTTTTCACTTTCTACTAAAATTTAGCAAATATATCTTCATCAACAAATAATACCTACTATGTTTGTATATTTCAATAATAATTTCAAGGACATATACTGTTTGTTTATCATCATTCTACAATAACTTCCTCTCCGCTGTCTATCTATTATATTATTACAAGGATGATTGATGAAATTTACTTATGAAAAATATATATTCCATCACAAATCTCACGCATGTTTTACACAAAACCATTCTCCCCTTTTCGATCGAAATACACTGGTGTGCATACTATATAATTTTCACTTACCATGTTGTATAATAAACCAACATTAAATTTACAAGCATACTCAGCGATAAAGGATTAAAATTAAAATACTTAAAATAAAATGAACTAAATATCTTTTAATATGATTTGTTTTTAGTAAATATCGTTTCTTTCTTTTTGAAACGTTCCCTCAAAAGTATTGAATATAAATATATAGTCAAAAATTGAAATCTCCTGGAAAAAAATCATTTTATAGAAATTTTGATATGTAGAAATACATATTTTCGCTGATCTTACAAACCTCGTAAGTCCTAAATTCAGAGTTTGCCAGAAAACAAAAAAATCCATTTTAAACATACAAATACAATGCAGTATTTATTATGAAAGATTTCAATTTGCCGATGGTAATAGATTCAAATTTTCTTAGAAAATCATAAGATGGAGTCATCTATTAAATCCGATGGAATAGGATATGTTTAATTATATGTCAGAGGGGTTGTTTTTCACCCCCTCGGAATCAAACCCTAGTGCCAGTAACAGTAATCCGGGCCATCTGGCTCACCTGCGGGATGCGAACCCCTCTGACATATGTAAACGCGTTAAATATATTTAAAAATATTCCATTCCATTGGATTTAATAGATGACACCATCTTATGATTTTCTAAGCAGTATTTATTATTTGTCCCTAGCGCGAAATTAAATTTGAATAGAATAATAAGGTTTCAATAGACAGACGCGCCGTGAAAAGTTGGTCTGTATAAACGTATAATACGTATTTGATCAAAAATCGAACTTACGAGGTTTTGTAAGATCAGCGACGTTATGGCAAAATTTTCACCATTTTCTTACTAAAAAGAATTATGTATAGTTATTTTTCTAGGGTTTGAGACTTGAAAAATTTATATAAACTATCAAAGAAATTTATTTTAAATAACCACCTTCTTTTTTTGAAGTCGGTTAAAAATGTACAAATAAGTACCTACGTAATTTGCAAATTTGCTTACAATACACTAAAAAATGTATGTTCGTATACGAAAAAATTAAACGAAATTTTTATTTAGTTTTGATAAAGTAAAGAAAAATTTTGAAAAAAATTTTGAAACTTTTTAAAATATAAAATACTAGGTAGTTAATAAAGTAAAGGGAGTGTAGTTTCATAATTAATGAAATAAAACTCAAAGAGGTTTATACGGACTCAATATATTTCGTGTTATTAGTCCATCATCAGGAGTTTACAGATTAAAAACTGTTTTTATTCTGTAAACTCCTGATGATGGACTAATAACGAAATACATAGAGTCTGTATAAACCTCTTTGAGTTTTATTTCATTCATTGTTAAGCTACACTCCTTTGCTTTATTAATTAACGAGCTTTTCGATGCGTGCCTTTGGCACGCCCTCGAAGCTCGGCCCTCCGGGCTGGTGCCCTAGCGGGCGGCGTCTCGGTCCAAAATTTTTATTCCTCTTAAAAAACCACACTCCAAATGTATACCTGTAAACTCCCGAAAATACATAGTCTCTTAAAAGTTTCGCCTCATTTTCGTCCTGACACAGCTACAGAAATGAGGCTCTAGATATGAATCTGGAAGTATTTTTCTCTCGCATTGTGATATTTTTTGTGTGGAAATAGATTTATTTATATAAGTGGGATCGTGTGAGGGAGGAGAATTATATTATATCATTTTTTTAAATTTGGGATCGATAATCGATATAAGGCTCCAAATATTTAAAAGAGATCAGGTGTTGTTTGTATGACAGGCTGCTCCAGTATTGCAATGAGAAACTCGGGCATGCGTGTCTTAAGTCGTTCAATTTTGTAAAAATCAAAAATAAGAATAACAAAAATTTAGATTTTTAAAAAATTATAAAAAAGTGGCAAATTATTAAAAAATAAACAAATAATATATAAAATATAAATCAAATAAGATGTGATTAATTTCTTCTTCTGTGCGCAAAGAAAAGCGAATTGAATATTTAATTTTTGAGTGGTGAGGGGGGGGGAGGAATAATTATCAATATATTTAATGTTTCTTAATTTAAAATCAATTGGAGTCTTTCATTTCAAAATTCGAGTTCAAATTACAATTATATTTCAAATTTGTCTACGGCATCAGCGCCCCCTGTCGGCAGTATTACGTTAGCGTTGCTGCAAATTAATCTGAGCTACTATATATATAATATCATATTTCACCTAAAACCCACACTACTTTCCTTAAGAAAAAAAATACTAGGTATTTAGGTCATATTTAAATTTTAAAAAGTTTCAAAATTTTTTAAAAATTTTCTTACTTTATTTAAAATGTTTCACCAAGAACCCACACCTTTCTCCCTTAAAAATATTTATTTTTGGACAAATTAATTAATCCTTAATGTACTTTTTGTTCGATGTACAGAAAGTATTTTTCTAATGAAAATTCAAGGTTCCAGAAAAAGTTCGAAAAGTACATAGAGAATTTTGATTTATGGAAGTATGATCTATGGAGGTTCGACTGTAACTAATATATTTCTAGATGTATAATTAATTGCTGAGTGAGAAGTGATCGGCTCGGTTTCTGATGATGTGTGGTTTGTTTGGCACAGGAGGGCGAGGGCGTTGGCTACTCGGGAGGCCGAGGAGGAGGACAGGGGTCGCCTGGTGTCCAGGGGTGGGAGACCTCGGCCACCATCCACCAGCCATGCGGTCCGCCCTTCTGCCTGTTTACAATCGTGGTTGTGGCAGAGTACACGCAAGACACGCCGCTATTGCCGCCGCATCCTACACGCTGGCAAGTACAAACAAATCCTCCCCACAACCCTTAACTAAACATTCTTAAGCCAGACAGTGAGAAAAGAAAAATTATTCTTCCGAGCTTATTCCACACTTCTTCCTCTTAATAAATAAGAAATTTAAATAAAATAAATGGGAACCTTAAACCAAAAGTATATCAAGTAAAAATTTCAATTTTCGGGTTTTTTGTTTGTTTAACTACAGTGAAACCTCTCAAATCCGAATTAATTGGGGCTATAGCCTGTTCGGATTTCAAATTTGTTCGGATTAGCCAAAAGCAGCGTCGACAATTGAAGATAATTGATATCAAGTGAAAGATTAAATGATATTTTGTGTGTTTCTATTATTATTTCATTGTTTTTGCAAAGTGATTAACCTAAATAATTTAAATAACCAACTTTTACCGTTTTTCAATCCTGGAGTAGGCGACTGTGGGTCAGTGGCCAGAGTGTCGGGCCGTTGACATGAAGTACGCTGATTCGAGACGGAAGTCTCGGCAGATATTTGCAGTCGCCTCCTCTTGGAAAGCAATGCCAACCTACCAGGAGTATAATTGCCTAGTAAACCTCTCCAAACTAGCCGTTCGGAACCGGCGTAAAAAGTAGGTCCCGTATATCTGTGTAAAACAACTAAACACACTCATCACAGGTATATGTGGAGAGCCACCGACGCCCGTTTCGGGTATGGCACTCTAAGAAGAAGAATCCTCGATGACATAAGTATGTAGACACATTTAGACTTTGTTAGGTATGCTAACTGTACTTCTTTGTTAATTTTTCAACTAATTATGTAAAATAAGGTTATAATGTAGAATATATACATAATTGTCTTATGACTAAATAAATAAGTTTCTCTTTTTTGCATTCGGATTTCCGGGGTCCATATTTGAAGGGTTTCACTGTAGTTTTGAATTTCGGGCTCTATTAACTGAAGAATCTACCTTTTACGATCTTTGGACTTAAGATGAAGGAAATAGAATTTTATGAACAATATTAGCTTATATTTTACTCTCGTACTCCTACAAAATGTATATTTTGTGACTTAATTCACTTTTGTTCCGAGGTACCCAAATATAAAACTTCAATATGGCCAAGATACCAAACTTTAAATTTTTTTTAAGAAATCTTTCAACATTGTCTTCTACTAAATTCCGAGCTGTCGTGGATATTTTATAACTTTTATTACATGTCAAAAAGTTTGTATTCACTCCCTCTGGAATTGAACACAAGTGTCAAAATGCAATCTGAACTAATGGCTACCATCAAGTAACATGCTAGTTAAGTGAATTTAGCGTAATATAGTACCTGACAGATGGATCCATCTCACAGGGTATTGATTAGCCTGGATTGCATTTTTGGCACTCGGGTTAAATACCGAGGGGATGAAAACAACGATTTTCATAAAATTATTCATGACAGCTCTGATTTAATTTCCAAAAGTGTATTCCCGAGGACCCCCATAATATTATTACTTTTTTTATATATAAGTGACAATAAAAAAGATCTTCACATAATTTGAAATTTCAAGTCCTCATTAGTCCAATCAACGAATGACCTTATTATTACATATATAATTTAAGGTACACCAACAGCATAGGTAAATTCAACACTCAAAATAATTAGTACATAACAAAATATTCTGATATGCAAGGCATTTAGTGGTGTGAACAGTATTCACTGATATAGAAAACAAAAGGCAAATTAATAAATTCAATAGCTAAAATAAACTTAATGTATAATATATAGTATCTATCATTTCAATTTGTTTTTGTCACAGACATTAACAATATTCATTCACTACATTAATCTTTACTTAAAGAGAAATCAATAATGATCTTGTCATCTATTTGATGCAAATAAACATATACCAGTGGCTGTCAGTGATTTTCAACAAGGGGATGCTGTCCAAAAATGAATCCTTGATTTTTGAAATTTTATTTTAATTTTCGCTTCTTTTTGCAAATTTCATCGAATACGGCATCATTTTTATTATTTTTTAAATTTAACATTATATTTAAAAAAAAATATAATTTGTGACCTTCGCCCCAAACGGATACTGCTTTGTGTGATTGAGGGTAGGAGTCAGAAATTAATTCTTGTGACTTAAATTCCACATTCCTTGAGATGATCATCTTCCACAACTAATCAGTCTATCCTTAAAGGAGAATTGTTTGAAATTTTAGGGATGCTCCATCCACAGGATCCATGGACCGCACACCACCTCTACCTACATATAATGAGAATATATATATTCCGTTTATATACTAGACGTAAAATAAGAAAAAAGTTTTTAAAATTCTACCTCTTAGTTGATTAAAAAGGTAAAAATGATATTAAATTGATTTGGTCATTTCTATTAAGAAGAATAAGATATTTACATTTACCATATACCTACTTGCTTTTTGTTTCAAAACATTCCCCATACAAATATCTATAAACTAATTTCAGAATTTTTTGAAATTCACCATTTAACTAGATATAATGAGCGAGTTATCGAAAAATTAGGCTTCAGGGTGCCAAATTAATTGGGAACATTTGTTGATATTTTTCGTCTTTCCTCTATCCATTTTCATAATTAAAAAAAAATTCTCGTTTTTGGGCCCAGAATTTTTTTTGGGAGATAACCATTGTTGGCTACCTAATGCTATTCCGATACGCTGACCTCCCGGAGAACTTAGCTGAAAGGCCACGCCTGTAACAAACATCTCGCTGTAAAACGTAAAAGCCGTTTCGTATAATTTATGTGAAAATGCGCATCCCAACTAAGACTGTCTAAATAATCCAGTTATGAAATAAGCATCTGATTCAACAAGATAATCTTTTTATAATGATAAACAATATTTCATTTTTTCTTTATTATCCACATTTTTTTATATATATCTCAGAGTAAGGGTATTTATCATTTGTCGGGCTTTGTGTGAAATATATTTGTTATTTTTATCTCTCTCTCTCTCCCAAATAAATCCTCTGCTTTGCCGTATGAGGATGACATCTTTGGAAATATATATATATATATATATATGGATAATGAAATTAGCTTTTTCTACCTTCTGGTTAAATATAATACAGACGCTAACTCGAAAGCAAATTAAAAGAAGGAACACAAAATGATTGTACCTTTGTGTTGAGCTTAGCTCGTTATTTAAAATCTTTAAATTAGACCATTGTAAAATGGAGGAAAAAGTGAAAAACTTTTTTAAGACTGGAATAATTTCCATAGGTTTGGAAAACGGTACGAGTGGGGGAATGAACTGTATAAGGCTGTAGGATTAGAGTCCACTCTTTTAATATACTTGAATAGTTATAAACAAATCTTGAATCTTTAATTAGAAGAAATCTTCTTAAAGCAGTTATTTTTTTAAATTTCTTAAAGTTCCATTTATAAATGAAGAAAATGCCCCAAACGTTTTAAAATTGTGTTTTTTTTTATAAAATTTATATTTATAAAAAACAATCAATCAATTTTTTTCACTATATGCATAATATATAACTACCTATCAGTGGCGTGGGGTCCATGGATGCTGAGGATGCGGCGCATACTTGAAATTTCAAACATTTGGAGTTATTTTCATAAATATCGACTTCAAAATTTCAGGAGGATCTTTAAATTTTCAAATTATTATTCGTTATTTCTAATATTTCTATAAAAAACATTATTTGTTTTGAAAAGAAGGTATATTGGTTCTAGAAATGAAATAAAATTGTTTCATAGTTTCAAGAGACAATTAAAATGAATGATTTTTCCTTAAAGGGTGCGGTTAGAAGGTTTGTAGTCCCTGCTTAGTATATCTTCCAGTTCAAGCATGTTAAAGACAAGTTCAGACGAGTTTTAGTCGAATAAAAATTGTTCTCGCTGAGGGACTAAATTAAAATAGCAATATACAAAAAAGGAATAAATAAAGATGATTCGAGAATCTTTAGACTAATCCATTAATAAAAATCTCAATATATAAGATTGGAAATAACTATAAGTGGTAATAGACAAGTAATAGCTTGCTTATAACAATAGAATTAGGGGAAATTTAAGATTTTTTTAAAGGACAGGCTGATTCATTGTGGAAGATGGCCGATTTCCATCTCAGGGACTGTGAAGTTTAAGTTACAATATTTAATTTCTGACTCTTATGATCACTCACACAAAGCAGTATCCGTTTGGGGCAAAAGTCCCAAAATATAATTGAAAAGTTTTTGTTTTTCCGAGAGTAGCAGAGTTGTTGATTCACAAAGAGAAACAAAGAGGTTGTCCTCTGCTTGATGCAAATAAACATACACACAATATATATCGAGATGATATATCTGTATATATAATTAAGTAATAGAGAGGGATTCAGCCAATGGGTAGCCTCTGCTGAATAAAAAACTCTCAATTATAGAAAACGTTTCGGCTTTAATTAAATAATGCCATCATCAGTTCCTAGAGTTGATGAGTCCTTGAAGACGAGCCCCATATTTGTGTATAAGGTGTCCGAGCATGATGATATTCCTCAATGGTTATAAAGTTGATACAATTTGATGGCTGTATATGTATATAATTAAGTAATGGAGAGGATTCAGCCAATGGGTAGCCTCTGCTGAATAAAAAACTCCCAATTATAGAAAACGTTTCGGCTTTAATTAAATAATGCCATCATCAGTTCCTAAGAGTTGATGAGTCCTTGAAGACGAGCCCCATATTTGTGTATAAGGTGTCCGAGCATGATGATATTCCTCAATGGTTATAAAGTTGATACAATTTGATGGCTGTATATGTATATAATTAAGTAATGGAGAGGGATTCAGCCAATGGGTAGCCTCTGCTGAATAAAAACTCCCAATTATAGAAAACGTTTCGGCTTTAATTAAATAATGCCATCATCAGTTCTTGATGAGTCCTTGAAGACGAGCCCCATATTTGTGTATAAGGTGTCCGAGCATGATGATATTCCTCAATGGTTATAAAGTTGATACAATTTGATGGCTGTATATGTATATAATTAAGTAATGGAGAGGGATTCATCCAATATCTGTATATATATATTATTTATTTGTTTGAGACTATAGTTTCGAAGACTTGGTCTTCATCATCAGTCTTTCTTCAATTATAAATGTTTTTCATGGACTCAATATCATATGGAAATTGAAAACACCAAGTTTCATATGATATTGAGTCCATGAAAAACATTTATAATTGAAGAAGACTGATGATGAGGACCAAGTCTTCGAAACTATAGTCTCAAACAAATAAATAATATATATATACAGACATATCATCTCGATATATATGTGTGTATGTTTATTTGCATCAAGCAGAGGACAACCTCTTTGTTTCTCTTTGTGTCCCAAAATATATTTTTTAAAAAGTTAAATTTAAAAAAAAAGCAAAAATTAAAATAAAATTTCAAAAAATTAAGGGTACTTTTTTGGACAAGCATCTCCTGGTTGAAAAGTAATCAACCGCACTGCTACATAGGTATATAAAAAATACATTTAGTTCTTTTATTTTTTCAACTCAATGGATAGGTTGAACCTCCCATGGTTACGCCTATGTTTAATATTTGGAGTGGAATGGTTCCTTAGAAGTGTAACCTATTTAATATTTATCAAATTCATTGAATTAAATTGTACGGCTTATAAATGAAAGTGGTAAATTTTCATTTAACCAGAAGAGTGTAGCAGAAAATTAGAGGAAGTGAAATTAATTTTATAAATTAGTCTTGTCCCTCGTCTCTCCCTCTCTCTCTCACTTGTCCGTGATTAATGTACCCACATTTTTTGTTCTTCTTCCCTCCTACCCACTCTATACTCATTTGAACCAATTTGCGTTTTTAATTGTCTTTGGTTTTGTTCTAAATTGATTAAAACTACAAAAAAATTAAAACAGGCATTAGAATGTGATGAAAACAAAGAAATAAAAATGAAAATCAATTTGTTTTTCTATTGGAGCGTAAGGGCTGTAAAACATGTCAAGTGACATTGGTTTTAGATTTGTCTTTTTTATACAAAAAATAGGTTAGCTTGCAAGATATAATATTCAATTATTATTTATCAGCTGCGAAGCCCGCCTTCGGCGGACATCTTTCTGGCCAGTGTCCTACGCCCCCTGGATTCTGCAGTACGTTTTAAATTAATTAATGGTTTTTTACTTTACCATACAGGGTATGGTCAAGTATTGTAATCGTGCATGAAAAAAGTGGTTTTTTTCCTTCTTTTTTTTCGAAATATCTCAAAAACGGTTGAAACTATTTTGATTAAAAAAATTGAGCGAAACCATGGCATTTTGCTCTACAAAAAAGCTCTTATAAGTGAACATCGAAAAAATTATATTTTTTGAGATAATAATTGTTTTGACTGTTAGTTAGTCTGTTAGTTAGTCTGTGCGTTACTAAATTTTTGTGGATGAGCTAGCTCAAAAACTAGTGTGAATATCAAAACCAAATTTCACACGTAGTTTTGGTCCATTGAGATTAAGAGCTGATTAGATTTTGGAGCATATCGACACAAAATTAAGGGGGTGGAGGGGGGGGTTAAAAATTAAAAATCTAGCCCATTTGAGAAAACTCAACCAAATCTTGTATACATAATCAGTGGGACCCCAGAAGTATAAAAATGCAAAAACTAACCGCCCGAAATCGGGAAGGGGGAACGTATAGGGTAAAAAAATGAAAATCTAGGCCCTTCTACCAAACTCAACCAAATTTTGTATACATAATCAGTGGGCCCACAGTAATCTAAAAATGGAAAAACTAACCCCCCTCCCCTACATGATTATAAATAATTTTATTAAATATTAAATATAAGTGAGGGGCCAGGTTGTATGGTAAAGTCAAAGAGAACACGTTAGCTTATTTAGTCTCAATTCTGCGATTTGACCCCATTGAAAGCCGTTTTAATTCGGCACGAGGGTTGAACAAGCCTGTTTTATATTAATATTTATTTATTATCCGAAATTTGATTAGGGACGGCCAAAGCCAATAAAACAACATAATTTGGATTATTTTATTGTTTGTTTAATATCGACACGTTTCGGCAACAATAAAATAATCAAATTATAAATTGTTTTATAGCTTTGGCCTGCCCTTAACCAAAATTCGAATAATTAATATATAATTATTATATATTGTATATATAAATATTCAGTTCTTTTTCTAATCCTTTTGGGTGTTTGCCTTCATCTTTTCTTCTGTCTTCTTTCCTCTATTTTTCGCCATTGTATCTTCTATTCTTATTCCGATTCTTCGTCTATCCTCTTTATCTTTTCTATCAAATTCTATTTTTCATTTATTTATTTATTTTATACTTGAAGGAAACCTGAATATATTTTCAAGTTTCGATACGCTGCCTACCGTGACCCTTCGTGATTTGATTTTCTCTGCGAATAGTTTGATTTAGAAACTTGGTTTAGAGAGGTGCAAATTACATAAACTTATATACTATACTTAATTCTCCTTTATTAACTAATATCGTCAAAGATCTTACCACATAATCATGCGATTTTTTTCAGATTTTCCTCACCAGAAAATCTATAGCCCCGAAATCTATTAAGTTTTCCATTTGAAAGAATTAAAAATTTTGTAAATAGGATGAACTTTTTAAGACTTTCCATTTTTGATTTATCGTAGATATTGAAAACTAGATAGACAGAGTGACAGAAAAAGCTTTAAGGCTCGTGCGTTGGATTCCCACTCGAACTCAGGTGAATGTACATAATATCCATATACCTTGATTCGGGTGTTCCTCACTACGCCAGTTCCACACACTATAATTTTTTGTAATAAAAGCCGAGAAAGAATGAGAGAGAAAATAAAGTAAAAAATAAGCCATAGCTTTTTCAGTAAGCTAAGCAAGTGTAAGTGCTATTTCTAACGTTTGATTTAGGCACTAAGTAATGTTTTTATTTTGCCGAGAGTAGCAGAGTTGTTTATTCATTAAGAGAAACAAAGAGGTTGTCCTCTGCTTGATGAAAATAAACATACACATACAGATATATATAGTCGCTTATCTTACAACCTCGTAAGTCCGATTTTTGTCAAATACGTATTATACGTTTATACCCTCCAACTTTTCACGGCGCGTTTGTCTATTGAAACCTTATTATTCTATTGCAATTTAATTTCGCGCTACGGACAAATAATAAATATTGCATTGTATTTGTATATATGTATTGTTAAAATTGTTTTTCTTGTTTTCTGGCAAACAATGAATTTAGGACTTACGAGGTTTTGTAAAATCAGCGACGATATATAAAATATATATATATATAAATATTATTTATTTATTTGTTAAGGACTATAGTTTCGAAGGCTTGGCCCTCATCATCAGTCTTTTTAATTATAAATATTATTTTTCATAAGGTCAGTATCGTGGATATTGAAAATTTTTCTTCTTTCTCAGCCTGTAAGCCAGTCAGAAATTCTATGTTTATTTGCATCAAGCAGAGGACAACTTTTTTGTTTCTCTTTATTACTAAGTAATGTTCACTTTTTAATATAAATAATACTTAATGGCGACGGGTTATTGGATAAGAGTTGTTAAAAGAATCTATGTAGCTGTGAATGTATAAATAAATAATAAACGTGCGGGAAATTAGAGGTGTTGTAAAGAAAAGTTGATTGAACTTTACCTACATGGGGTGGTCGGTAGGCTAGGCGGTAGCGTGACAGCGAGCTAACCAGGGGACCCGAGGTTCGAATCCGACTCGAGGCAGCCAGCCAAAATCTGACCCCGGGGGTAGAGACAAATTTTAAAAATATAGCTAGTATCGTAATTGGGCTTATGGCTAGAAAGGCCGAAAAGCCAAAAAAAAAAAAAAAAAAAAAAAACTTTACCTACATCGAGTAAGAAAAGTGTATGTACTATTACAGTCAGTCAAAAGTCAGTCGGTTTTACCCCCACCCACCAAATGTCTCGAGAATTGCACTTTCGTGACTGGTATTAACAAAAAAATATTCGTTTATATGGTACTTTTAAGAACAACGAATCAAGCGAGAAACTTCTTTATTTGATAAATATGTAATAAATATCACGTTTGAAATGATATTTTATTTGTCGAGTAAAAATGTACATATATAATAATAATATTTTATATTTTATGCATATATATAATTTAGCCATTGTTCATATTATATCAAGATATTTAAAGAGACGGGCCGCAATGTCTCCGAGACAATAAATTCCGAAATGAGAATAGTTTTTCGTCTCCCTTCTTTATTCTTCGCCACTCAACAACGCGCTCGTTCCTCATTTTTTACACTTTTTTTGAAAAGAAAAAACATTCCTGAGTATGTACACGCCAATAAAATATAATTTAAAAATGCTTGGCGGTATTTTTCTCGGTTAAATTGAATTTTTTATTAGTATTTTCAATGAGTTAACATTGTTTATGAAAATGAATTATAGAATTTATTTATTTATTTATTTATATTTAAATGTATTTTTCATACATATATATTACAAATCCTATACTACTAAAGGACATTTGTGCCTGCCTCTGTATGTACCTATGTACCTATCTATATATATAAAATTAAGGTTTTGTCTGTACATTGGTCCAAATCACGCCAAATTTTGGTTGCACACGTTTCAAGCAAAGCTATGAACGAAAACACCATCAACAAAATTCCTGTCTGTCTGTATGTCTGTCTGTCTGTCTGTCTGTTTCAGTGGTTTCCGCGAAAAGTTGCTCACGATTCACATAAAAACGGCTGAAGGGATCATTATGAAATTTCATATTTACATCAGAAGTCTTATAACTTACGTTTTTAGCTATATAACGTTTTGATATTTTGACCCCAGAAGGAGGTTTGGGATGCGCACGAATGAAAATTATCAAATAGCTCCTAAACTAATTAACCCTACGGCAAATTTTATGATAAACAAAGTTGTAGGGGATGTGATTTCTGACAAATTTCGTTTAAAAAATTTCCCCAAAAGGGGAGGATGGTGAAAAATTGTAAATTCTTACCCTTGGAGCAAACTCAACCAAGTTTTGTATTCATAATCTCTGGGGCTCTAGAGAGGCTAGAAATGCAAAACTAACCACCCAAAATGGGGGGGGGGTCAAAAAATGAAAATTCTTTCTCTTGGGCCAAACTCAACCAAATTTTGTATATATAATCTGTAGGTCACTAGAAGGTTAGAAATGCAAAAACTGGGTGCGGAGGGCCAAATATTTCCAAGCAATTCAAATACTTCCAAGTACTTCCAAATATTTCCAAGCACTTTCAAATATTTCCAAGTACTTTCAAATATTTCCAAATAATTCCAAGTACTTTCAAAGTACTTCCAAAAGTGTACACCTACTTCCAATCGTGGATCATCCCTCGGGTAGATACTTCCAAAGAGGTGTACACCTACTTCCAATCGTGGATCATCCCTCGGGTAGATACTTCCAAAGGGTGTACACCTACTTCCAATCGTGGATCATCCCTCGGGTAGAGCTGATCATAGAAAAAAGATTCGTAAGCCAATATTTTTGAAAAATATCAGTTTACATTTGTAGGATCTGGCATTGATATTTGGAATAGTCTGTATGTTACTACTTGGGATTATAGTCCTCTGCTCCCTATGATTAATTAAGTCAATTATAAATTTTGCTAAGTCCTAATGTCCTAGAATTGTGAAAAATTTTATTTAGTTCTCACAAACAGAGATTACCTGAGGTAGAGAAAGGTCATACCATCCTTGTTAAGGTTTGGCCAGGTTTCCTTAACAACTTATGGCAAATGTCGGGATGACTAATGCGTCGTTTGATCCTGGTATCGGGTTCTTGCGCGAAATTATTTAAATTACGTTTTATCTTTTGATGGAAATCTATGATCATGTACATTTCTGGTTTTTTTCTTGTTTGTTAATTCTTAATTTCTTGTATTTTATTTGTATTGATGTTTTATTAATTCTGTAGTTAATTTGTATTGATGTTTTGTTGACCTAGCCACCGAGGACTTGTGCCTCTAAGCAGGTCGAGTAATAAAGATTTATTTATTTATTTATTTAAATATTCAGCTGTCCCTTTTAAGATATATCCTCATTTGGTTCTTAAATTGAATCAGACTTGATGCATTTCTCGCTTCAGCTGGCAAAGAATTAAATTCCTCAAGTGCTCTAAAATATAATGAATTTCTTGTGCCTTGTTTCCTCACCCTCTCAATAAATATATCGTCTCTAATTCGCGTCTCATGAACATGGATCTCATTGAACAATGTGAAGAAAAATAGACCAAGGTACTAACTATAAAAAATTATTCGAGGGTTTTAATGTATATTTTATTTGGACAATATACATATATGTACGTAGTAAGACATTTTCTCTCATCATAACGAAAATTTCGGGGTGAGGGATGAGAGTAACCTTCTTTCTCGCTAACTACAGCCTTGGAATAGTCAAATTATATTATATAAAAAATTAACATTTTTAAATATTATTAAGAAAAAAATGAAGGAAATTAAAATGAATAAACAAAATAAATTTAGTGTAACAGCTTACTATTTTTTCATTGTTTAAATGTTTATTATTTTAGTATGTTATTTGCTAAGCTCATAAATACAAGTACATGGAACACCGAGCGATGATCTGCAATTTTTTGATTCAGTTAAAAGCGATATATTAATATTATATTTAATTTTAAATTCAGGTAAAAAGGTCGATTTTTAATCGAAGCCAAAATAAAATAAAATTGAAATAAAACTTAATTTATATTTTTACCAACGTTTACACCCGCTATGGCCATCATCAAGACATATCACTGGGCACAAAGTTTTGAATGTAATTGTGATTAAAAAAATTTTAATATACACCGAGGTTCTTTCGTTGACCCTTTTAAATCTTGAAGAAGGAAGCACGATCCTTCGAATTTCAGATTTTTTAAGATAATTAAATTAATATTCTAATAAATTATTTTATAGAAAAATACCTTTTAATTAATTAAATTGGCAAATTCTAATAAATAATAATATTTGTAATGATCTATTAGTGGAATTTAAAATAAAAAATCCAATTAATTTTATTAAAAGAAAATTGAAAAAAATGTAATTTTAAATTTTTATTCAAACAACCACCTGTGAATAATTATTTTAATTAACAAAAAACCATCAAAAACAACTTGGCCGAAGATGAGACCGTGACAGATCGAATTGTCAACCCAAAAACCCCTAACCCGTGAATTTCATACAAATCGTTAGAGCCGTTTTCGAGAAACCGATTCTATATACATATATACAAGAATTGCTCGTTTAATATAATAAGAGTACCTGGAGCCACCGAGCGATGTACGGTAACTCCTGACCCCCCCCCCCCGAAATCACACACCTCGACCCACAACTGCAGCACCACTCCGCCCCACCCCACCCCCGGATTCCCCAAAACTGCACCCTACCTCCTGCACCTCCCACATTCACCCCACCCCGCATCCAGTTTTTGCATTTCTAGCTTTCTAATGGTCTACATATTATGTGTATATTTGTTTACTCGTACACCAATTCGTTCATATTGATAAACATTATAAAATAAACTGCAACGGATCGTTGCTAGACTTTATACAAATTCATTTGAAATATTAATATGTTTTGCTGGCTTGGTGTGTACTGGATATATTAATTATTTATCCTTTAACAATAAAAAAATAATATGTTTATTCCTTTATTATTAATCAGATATCACTTGTAATTTGCAGTTCATGTTGACATTAATTCAAGAATAATGATCGATTCTCATTTAATAGTCGAGGAATAACCATTCTACATTGGATTTTTGACGTTTCGGATATTATTAGTAACCATTGCTGAAGACATGGAGGAATCGACTTAAAATCAAAAATATCCATCGATTCTCATCTAATACTCGAGGAATAACAATTCTACATTAGATTTTTGACGCTTCGATTATTATTGGTAACTATTGCTGAAGACATGGAGGAAACGGCTTAAAATCAAAAATAACTATCAATTCTTATCTAATACTAGAGGAATAACCTTATTGTATTCCATTTTTGATGTTTTGACTATTAATGGCAACCTCTACTGAAAACGTGGAAGAATCGACTTAAAATCAAAAAGACTAAATTATTTTATGGCAAACAACTCAAACTTGAGTTGTTTACCAAAAGAATTTAGTCTTTTTGATTTTAAGTCGATTCTTCCACGTTTTCAGTAGAGGTTGCCATTAATAGTCAAAACATCAAAAATGGAATGCAATAAGATTATTCCTCTAGTATTAGATAAGAATCGATCGTTATTTTTGATTTTAAGCCGATTCCTCCATGTCTTCAGCAATGGTTACCAATAATAATCGAAGCGTCAAAAATCTAATGTAAAATTGTTTGTTATTCCTCGAGTATTAGATGAGAATCGATAGCTATTTTTGATTTTAAGTCAATTCCTCCACGTCTACAGCAATGGTTACTAATAATAACCGAAATGTCAAAAATCCAATATAGAATGGTTATTCCTCAAGTACTAGATGAGAATCAATCGCTATTTTTGATTTTATGTCGATTCCTCTATGTCTTCAGCAATCGTTACCAATAAAAACCGAAACGTCAAAAATTCAATATAGAATAGTTATTCCTCAAGTACTAGATGAGAATCAATAGCTGTTTTTGATTTTAAATCGATTCCTCTATGTCTTCAGCAATGGTTACCAATAAAAACCGAAACGTCAAAAATCCAATATAGAATGGTTATTCCTCAAGTACTAGATGAGAATCAATCGCTATTTTTGATTTTAAGTCGATTCCTCTATGTCTTCAGCAATGGTTACCAATAAAAACCGAAACGTCAAAAATCCAATATAAAATGGTTATTCCTCAAGTACTAGATGAGAATCAATTGCTATTTTGATTTTAAGTCGATTCCTCCATGTCTTCAGCAATGGTTACCAATAAAACCCGAAAAGTCAAAAAATCCAATATAGAATGGTTATTCCTCAAGTACTAGATGAGAATCAATCGCTATTTTTGGTTTTAAGTCGATTCCTCTATAAAGGTAACGGATAAGAAAAGAACGCAGTTGCTATGGTTACTTATAAACTTTCCTCCCAAATTTTTAGCATTTCACAGAGAAAAGCCTATCCATTCTTACTTAAGCAGGGTTAAATGAGTCCTATATTACCATAAACATATCAAATGAATACATTTTTAAAGAATTCAAAAATCTTACTTTAGAGTAAAGTACTTTAAAATATAATTTTACTAAAAACTTTATTAAGCTTTTTTGTCGGCCCCAAGGTACTTAATTAGGATATTAAATTTCATCAAAATTGGTTAAGGCATTTTAAAGATATTTAGAAAAAACTAAAAAAGTACTGAAATAAATAATGTTGTATAATACTAATGTTTGTTGGCCGATATGTACCAAAAACTAATCAGCGCTTCATTTTGTTAAAATGGTGGTATGTTTTCAATTTCATTTCAATCGGTGCAAAGGTGTGGAAAAAATCGTGGACGAAAAAAACGATAACATCCATCCATCCATCCATCCATCCGCACGCACTTCCAAAAAAAATGGCACTTTTTGGCCTCTCGACGAGATTCCAGGTAACTTTTGGCAAAACCGCCACGTGCTAAAATTCAATCTCATTGAATACTTCAATTTGTGACCTTAATTGAGTCCATGGGTTCCGTAGTCTTTACCTGAGGACCCGTTGGAGCCGCGCTTGCCGCGCGACCGATTGCAATTCTTTCTTCCATGCTTCGCATTGGATAAAGTAAAAATAAATAAGAAAATAATAATAAAAAAATATCGTATAGTATCTGAAATAGAAACATAAAATGAATAAGATTTGTTCCCAAGTTATATAAAAAAAAGCCACTTCAACGTGCCGGACCACTTCATTCGCGAATACATATATCCCCATGACTTCAAGGAACTGGAACTCTCTCCCAGCCTCTATCTTTCCCAGCACCTATGATCTTCAAACCTTCAAAACCAGGGTGCATAGACACCTGCGTCTACATCCTCTCTCTTAATCAACTTCTCTCTTCTCTTCGGTAATGCAAGGGTCTTTCGAGATCCATAGGGGCTACATCTTTACTGGTGCACCCCTTCTTGCATTCGATTGCATTAAAAAAAAAAAAAAAAAAAAACCTCTTATTTGTAAACACATCTGTAATGTTATGATGTAGACACCTGTTAATTTTGTTTTGTTTTTTTTGGCTTTTCGGCCTTTCTAGCCATAAGCCCGATTACGATACTAGCTATATTTTTTAAATTTGTCGCTACCCCCGGGGTCAGATTTTAGCTGGATGCCCCGAGTCGGATTCGAACCCGGGTCCCCTGGTTAGCTCGCTGTCACACTACCGCCTAGCCTATCTGACCCCCCCACACCTGTTAATTAAAAACAAACAAAAATTCCCAATTTTAATATAATATATTAATATTTGCTATAACCTATTAGTGGGTTTTAAAATTAAAAAAACAATTAATAAATAAAAGATAATTGAAAAAATGTAAACAAACTTTTTTTATTGAGATTTTCATCTATCAATAATTACTTTAATTAAAAAAAGATCAATTAAGATGAAATTTGTCGAGGTCCAGACCTAGCCAGATCGTTTTCTCATCCTCAAAACTTGTTAATAGATTTTGTTTCATCAAAATAGAACTAAGATACAAAAATACACAAACAAATATATAAAAAACAATTTTTGCTCGTTTAATAAGAGTAGATAGATAGATAGATAAGATAAGATAAGATAAGATTGGAATCTTTGTTTATGATAATTATATGTATATCTTAATAAACGATGCCTTACATCTATAAGTAAATTTTCTAAGACAAGGCCCAAGGCCCATATCAATAATGACACTCTACCTGCAGCAAGAACAAAAATTAATAAAAAATAAAATAAAATAATATACTAACCCTCAAGCGCTTGGCGGTACAACTATAGATTTCTTGATTTACACCTCATACTTGTTTGCTGACAAAGGCGTATTTTACGTCAAAAAATAATAAACCCTTAAAATTATTGATTTATTTTAATTTAATCTCAGATCTTCTTTGATCTGAACATAATAGATATATCTATTTTTTTTATTAACTCCTTTAAAAGATTTAATGTATATATATTTGAAAAGGCTCTAAAAGTGACAGTCTACTGCTATAATAATACATAATACATTAGCGGTGAAGTAGAATGAAGTCAAAAAAAAGGAAGTGAGATTGAGAGGGAGACCAAGAAAGAAATGCGGGCATGAATAAATGCATTCAAGCAAAAGATAGAAGACTTGTTCGAGAGATTAGCTGCTAAATAAAATAAAATACAAAAGAAATAAAGAAAAAGCAAAATAAAAAGTAGAAGCTCTTTCGCTTGTCGTTGAAATGGGAGAGTTTATATTTTAAATTGTGTGCCCTTGACAGGAACTTACTCACACTTGCAGGTTTAATGAAAATACGTACCTATAACAAATGGAAAAGAGAGAGGACAGAAGCTTGATAATCGGTGGAGATTTAGAGATTAATTAGAATATTCTATAAGATAAAGGAATCGACGTGAAAAGGAAGCAAATTGAAAGGGAATAAAAGAGAAGTCAGAAGTTTCTTTAAAGTAGGTATAGTAAAAGAATATTTAATGAAGAATTAACAAGGGGTGACAGGAAGGATTTTTTTTATTTCTCTTTTAGCTTAGGTCATTAGTCTTAAGTTTCAATTAAACTATGCAAGTGTGTCTGTAAGATTTGTATACTTTTTTTATGTTTTACTTTAACAATATTTCATAAAAATAGTTTCCTAGTCAACCCCTATAGATGTATGTAAAGATCTTAGTCATCAGACCTAAATATTGACGAAAATCACGATATGCGTGACATCTATGTGTAAATTAATAAGGTAGTTCGAGTTCAAAACGAATTCTCCTCCCTGACATCGATTGACAGACAGATATCGGTGAACCTTAGAAAAAACATTTGATATTCGCCCAAGGCGTCGGGCTCTAGCGTTTTGTTGATTTTTCGCAATTCACCAGCTTTTTACAAAATAACAAAAAATATTTTGATTCAAAACAAGTAAGTTTTTTGAATTTTGAAAAAATACATATATTATCTTCAATAGAGCTAATTGCATAATTGCCTTATTATTAAATTTACTCTACAAATAAATTATATTTTTAAAAACTAAAAAACACTCGTCTAGAAATTTACAAAATAAGAATGTAACAATCAAAAAGATGTGGGAGCGCAGAAAACATGTACTATTAATTAATTTCTACAAAAGTGCCACACGCTTTTTTTGATTATTACGTTATTTCTGTACTCTTTAGAATCGTGTTTTTTAGTTTTTTAAAATATAATTTTTTTTTTACTTTGCGGAATTTAACAGAATGAAATGTATTTATTTTTAATCATAAGTTTCCTGTATTTGATTCGATCGCGAATCGAATGCAGATGATTTTTGTCAAATATTAAGTGAAAATAATATCCGAATTTATATATTTCTAACTTGAAATAGTGAAGTTAATCTTCTCATTAATATATCAAAGAATAATTAACACATTAATGGGATTTGTTTTTGATCGCGCTTTTTAAACAAGATATATATCGCGAGACTACTGCTGGTTGAAGCTATTGGAGTCTGCTGAGTCTCAAGTCTGGACCAGAGAGAATGAAAAAGATGTGATCCATTTAAATATAATCCAGCATCATTTTAGCGATTGGCATAGACACTTTTTATATCCAGCCAATCGCGATAACGATTCTGAGTATAGCCTTAAATGCATCACATCTTTTTCATTTGGCTCTCTGGTCCAGAGCTTAAGACTCCAGCAGACTCCAATATCTTTCACCCAGCAGTAGTCTCTGCGATATATATCTTGTTTAAAAAGCGCGATCAAAACAATTATCGTTAATGTGTTAATTATTCTTTGAAATATTAATGAGAGATTAACTTCACTATTTCAAGTCAGAAATATATAAATTCAGATATTATTTTCACTTAATATTTGACAAAAATCATCTGCATTCGATTCGCGATCGAATCAAATACAGGAAACTTATGATTAATTAATGGCAAACACCTAACACACGTGTTAACAGATCGGGCGCTCTGGACTGGGAGATTGAATATATAACATCTCAGATTTCAAATTCATTTGGTGATCCATATCAGTGTTTGATATAAAAAGTGTCATGCGGGCCAATCGCGAAATGATGCTGGATTATAGCCAAATGGATCACATCTTTTTCATTCTCTCTTGGTCCAGACTTAAGACTCAGCAGACTCCAATAGCTTCAACCAGCAGTAGTCTCGCGATATATATCTTGTTTAAAAACCGCGATCAAAAACAATTCTCGTTAATGTGTTAATTATTCTTTGATTATATTAATGAGAAGATTTAACTTTAGTATTTATTTTTATTATTTTTATGTAATTTCATTTTTTTTATAAATTTTATTAAACCAATTATTTTACATGATATTAATGTATACATTGTATTTGAGCTTCGACTCCGGAGATTACTTCTCCACCATCGACTGTCCTTGATCATCTTTTAGTTCTTGTTTTTAATAAGAGGAAAAAACTAATTAAAGAAAGAAACCTCTTTTGCGATAATTATTCCAATTCCATTTTAATCCAATCAATATGCAATTTCATTTAAATTGATTAGGTAAACAATTATTTTTATAGCGAAATGTTTGTGGAATTTAACAGAGCAAAAGTCACATTGATATATACATAAATACATACATACATACATACATGTGAAGTCTTATTACTTATTAGTCAGAATGGTTCACTCCTCCTCGCGCATCACCCAAGGGCCATCATACTTGCTATCCAGGCTCTTATCGAGACATATATATAAGTAACCGTATTGACGAAAATCACCAACTTCTTGAGGCGCTATTAAACGAGGAGGTAAAATTATTTTATTATTCTTATCCTAGATAAGATTTTGTTTCCCCGATAACGTTCTACTATAGATGTCATGAGGGGTGAATCCACGTGATTTCAAATGTAATTATTAATTCCATATAACTCAAGGGATGTCACGTCTATCGTAATTATTCAATCTTGATCAAACCTTATAAGTCAATCAATCATTATTAATATAACTTCCTTATGCTTCTTATCAATCTTCCATTATTAAAAAGAGAAACAAAAATCTTCTTTAAAAATTGATTATTGTTAATACATGTTTCGGGCCTAGTCAAACACCTCTTCACAAAACATTTTTTTACTTTATATAATAATTGATAAGCAGAATAAGAAAGTTATATTAATAATTTGGACGATCAAGAATATTTTGAATGTCAATCATAATTGATAGTCATTGTGATTATTCCCATTTTGAAATTGATTAATATATTTATATTGGAAAAAAATCGCGATAAGATGACATCTAGTCAAGATAGAATTCACCGCTATGGCAACTTTTTGATATATTATATATGTGAGCAACAACAACTTTTCTCTCCCCGTAATAGTGTTATTAACTGATGGTAACGCCCTAAGAAGTTGTTGATTTTCTAAAATATACATAGGTATCAGTGGCGGTTGGTGACTTTTCAACCAAGTGATGCTGTCCAAAAAGTAGGTACCCTTATTTTTTGAAATTTTATCGAATACGCCATCATTTTCGTTATTTTTCCAAATTTAATATTATATATTTTATGACACGAAATCAAAATAGTCTAAATGTTTGAAATTTTAGTGATGCGCCGCATCCACAGCATCAATGGACCGCACTGATAGGTATATATTTCTATTTGCATACAGTTTATTTTTATTCATATTTTTCATTTTTATTCATGTTTTTTGTTTTATTTATTTTTGTAATTGTATTCATCTTTTTGTTCATATTTTATTTTTTAATTATTTATTTATTTATTTTTTCTGTTCATCTTTTCCTTTTTTGTTTTTATATATTTTAAATAGATATGTATAAAATTTTAACAATGCGACCACTGTAAATAGAGAAGAGAGAAAATGTAAATATTACTACCAATATTGTATAGACACTTGATTTGTAAAATTATTTTCTGTTGTAAGAGGACGCCCCTCCTGCGCGGCCAAATAAGTAGGAGACATTCTTTTTGGATTAATAAATTTATAAAAACTTTTTATTTAAAAGGTTTTTACCCATGGTCACAGTGTTTTAAAAAAAATTCCTCTAAATTGTAATTATAAAAGAAATACAAAAACGTGCATATATTAATTTATAAATAAAGAAATAACATCTCTCACTTCTGTCTTTATGTATTATTTATTTATTTAAGATTGTTGAAAATGTCAGTCCCTTTGGGAACTTTTAATATCAACAGAAAGGCAAGTGTTGAGAGAGGTGTAAGAGGAAAGGGCGGAGAATTGACAAGCCAACCGGAATTGGGGATTGAGATTAGTGGTTAAGCAAACAACAGATTTAATCTAGAAGCTATTGTGCTCAGTCAAAGATTTTAAGCCAGAGGAAATTCATTCTCTTTGTCTCACTTAACCAAGAAACAATCCCTTAACCGAGGAGAATGAAAATAAGGATTTTCATTTTAATGGAAAAAGGTGACAATATATCTGTTAAACGCTTAATTATTTTTAAGGCAAGTTATGACGTTTATAATTATTATAATTAAACTTTTCGATTAAATTTAAAAACTTTTATAAAACTAAAAATATTACTTAGAATAAAATTGTGTTTTCTATCGAAGACGGAAAGGTGAAGGGCGTGCCCAAAGATAATGAAAACAAAGTAAAGAAAAATGGAAAAATTTTAGAAACTTTTTAAAATTCAAATTATAAAATACTACAAAGAGAAACAAAGAGGTTGTCCTCTGCTTGATGCAACAAAAATACGCACATATATATCGAAATTATATATCTGATATAAATTATTTATTTGTTTGAGACTATAGTTTCGAAGACTTGGTCTTCATCATCAGTCTTTTTTAATTATACATTTTATTTTTCATGGGGTCAATACCGTATGGATATTGAAAATTTTCGATCTTTTTCTAGCTGGGAGCCATTTAAAATTAAACCTCTTCGTTTCTCTTTTGTGAATCAACAACTCTGCTACTCTTGGGAAAACAAAAACTTTTCAATTATATAAAATACTAGGTAGGTTTCACAAAAATAAATGATAAGATGCTTGCTTAGCGCTACTCTATATATATTTCGGGTTATAAGCCCATCTTCAAGAGTTCACAGAGGAGTTTCTGAAATTTTTCAAAATTTTCTTTACTTTTTTTAAAGTGTTTCACCAAAAATCCACACCATTCTCCCCTATTAAAATTGATAATGATAACCATAAATTTCGAATAAAAGAATTTATTACGATTAAAAAATCTGACAATTCGGAGGATCGTCCCTTCTTCTTCAGGGTTTAATGGTCAAGGTAGGAACCTACCTGCTTATTATATTATTTTTAAATGCGTTTAATTTCAAAACTTTGTGGATAGTGATGCCTTGATGATGTCATGAGTGGGTTAAATTTTAATTCAGTTTTATTCAATTCTGGCTGCGAATAAAATTCGAACTTTTTACCTGAATTCAAAGTCTAAAATAATATTAATATATTACTTTTAACTAAAGCCAGGTAGTACGTAAAGAAAGTCCAGGAAAGCTGTCCGCCTGTATCTATGCAACCGATAGACACCTCTGGCTGTACTAGCTTAACCTACAGGCGTCCTTGTTAAATGAATACTTTTCATATATGTAGTAATATTTAAAATTTGACGGCCATCTGCCCATTTCCTATTTTTATAATTAGCAATAGGGCCTTTCTCCCAGGGATCTCAAGTAAAAACAAAAACTTAATGTATTTGAGTGTTGATTTTAATCCTCAATAAGAGAAATTACAAATTTTAATTATCATTTTTAAAATATAAAAGAATATTATTATTAACGTGCAGTGAATTAATTTCTCATCAGTGCCTCTAGTATTTATTCTATTTAGATTTCCCACAAGGTTTTAAAGGCCTCTTTTAATCATTCAAGCTTTAAAATTATTAAAAACATGCCCACCTGAAATTTGCATATTAAACATAGCTCAAATAATATAATTTGCTAGCTAACAGTTTAATATAATGCTAACTGTTTTCAGGAAAAGAGTTTTTATTAATTTAACTTTTTCTTCTTTGAAGTGCCATATCAGGTCTCCATGATGTTCCGTCTCTTCTCCACATATACCTGTGCTGAGTGTGTTTAGTTGTTTTTATACAGATGTACGGGACCTACTTTTTAACGCCGGTTCCGAACGACTGAGTTTGGAGAGGTTACTAGGCAATTATACTCTTGGTAGGTTGCCATTGATTTCCAAGAGGTGGCGATTGCAGACATCTGCCGAGACTCAGTCTCGAACCAGCGTATTTCAGGGCAGCGTACCGACGCTCTAACCACTGACCCACAGTCGCCTTACTAATTTATCTTATTAGGATTAAATTATATATCTAGGGGCGAGATGATAAATTCATCAGATTGGTTTTTTTTGATTTATTCTTGATTTATTTATTTTAAGCATTTAAAATAGTTTCTGATCTATTTGCTAAAATCACAATAGACCTGGCATCTTTTCGAGTTATTTAGAAAATGTAATGCAATAGCGGATTCACCTTTCCTGACATCTAGTAACAGAAATTTGTTCAAGGAAACAAACTCTATTCTCTTATAAGAATGATTCATTTAATTCCTCATTAATTAGGGCCTCTGATTTCCGCCAATCTAATCAAATTGAAAAGTTTAATTTTTATAAATAAAAATAATAAATAATAATTTGTTTATAGTATAAACTTTGGATAATGTATCCCAAAATCTTCTATTTACTTGACTCAGTAACAATATATAGGTAAGTTCGACCAAAATTCTCCATTATTATGATAATACTACTGCCCTGATAAATAGAGTGTTTTCAAATCTAGTCTTATTTTATGAGTAATTTGGTTTTTTAGAAATATCTCAAAAACGACTAATTGGTTTAAACAAATTGAGCAAAACCAAAAATTAAGGAAGGGAGGGCCTTAAAAAAATTAAAATTATAATATTTTCAAACTAAAAAAACTATGAAAAATGATATCTACTATAAAAGAGAACTACAAAATATAATAAAAAAGAGAGTTATTATTTGACCAAAAAGATGGGGGGGGGGGATTCGAAAATATTTTCAAATTAATATCGAAGAAGGCTGATATTACTAATAAAATAGTTTCATAAATAAAAGTAGATATTATTAATTGCTAATTGGCCCAAAATAAACAAGGGAGGGGGTTTCTTTCGTAAATAATTATAAATTATTTCATTAAATATATAAGAGAGGAGCCAGGTGCAATGTAAAGTCATTTAGATGGCCACGTCAGTTTATTTTATTTTTTTACATTACCTAACGTTTACTAGACTCATTATTTTACCTTTGTAACAATAAGCCGGCAAAGTGCGAGTCGGACAGCATATCGAGGGTTCTCTACCTTGTAAATCCCAGTTATGTGAATGGCCACATCAGTTTAATTATTTTTTAATAAATTTAGCTATAATTGGGCTTATACTTTCAAAGGACAGTCATTTTCACTTTCTCCAAATCCAAATTGAATCTCAACATGTGAGAAAAGATCCATTATTTATCGAGAAAAAAGCCCCGTCGAGAATATAGGAAAGGACACGTTGTTGTTGAAATGATTAAGAATAAGTTGGAACTGACCCCATGGGAGATCTTGAATATTTCCAATATCCCATCGATAGGGCGTCTGACCTCTCTATGAAACATGTATTTATTTTTCCTTAATGGAAAAACATATTTTCCATGTAGTATTATCGAATGTAATGGGCACCAAACTCACTGGGGAAATAAAAATAAGAGCCCCGAGTCTGATAAAGAGATCCGCTTGATCCGTTTATTCAAAAAGACTTTCTCAGCCTAATATGACTTTTTCTTTTTTTCCAAGGTTGCTTGCCTTTGAAGTGAAATCCACTATTACTAAGACTCATCCAAGATCTATCCATGGGTCTATTTATCTATTTATCAATTTAGCTCTCACTAAAAAAAAACTAAGGAAAAAATAAATCGAAAAATATAATGTAAAAATTAGACTGTAACTTTTTAAAAGTTTTTTTCTCTGGTTAGCTCAAGGCCATTTCAATAACAGCATTCAGTACACAATCAAACAAATAATAAATAAATAGAATAAGCCGAACATGTGCGAGTCATACCGCGAATAAAATCACTCACTAATTCAAAAGCTCCTAAAGTTTGCAATGTGATTTTTTATAAAGAATTATAGGTTTTTATGAATAATTTATTTTAAATAAAAAATAGTTGTCATTGAATAATAAAATATCTTGTCATGAATCGAAAGAATTGATCCATCACCGAAAACTACTTTAACTGTGCCTACTTTACGGGCATACACGTACATAGAAATTTTTATCTGGGTGATACATTTATTTATTTAATGATTATGATAACTATATAGGAGAGTGGGTCTATTATTTTAATTAAACTAAATATAATAAAAGTAATATTGGAAAACATTTTCAATATATACATTATACATAATATATATCAGTGGCGGCCGGGGACTTTTCAACCAGGGGATACTGTCCAAAAAACAGATCTTCATTTTTTAAATTTTATTTTATTCTTCGCTCCTTTTTGCAAAATTTATCGATAACCGCATCGTTGTTTTTCACCCCCTCGGGAATCGAACCCGAGTGCCAGTAACAGCAATCCGGGCCATCTGGCTCACCTGCAGGATGCGAACCTCTCTGACATATATACACGCGTAAAATATTTTAATCAAAGATTGTTATCTTAATTTGTAAAATTTCGCGATATAGTCATTCTAAATTTAAACATATAGCCATGACATATAATTAAAAATATTCCATTCCATCGAATTTAATAGATGGCCTTATGATTTCTTGTAAAACGATAAGTACTCGTTATAGAGAGAGAGTATTTTCCACAAGATAGCAGAAGTGATTAAAAAAAGGAAATCTGGAATATTTTTTTCATATTCTTTAAATTTGCTAACGTTAAAAAGCTCCGTAAATTTTAAATTTTATACACTTTTAAATGAATTAGTTGTATAGTATTTATTGATGGTCTTTTTTAAATTTTACAAATTTTCAATTATAACACGGATGAAAACACTATTGACATTTTGGAATTTGTGGGATGCGCCGCATCCACAGCATCCATGGACCGCACGCAACTGATATTATATATATAATATTTATAAAAATCTGATTTAGGAGGGTAATTCCTGGTTTCTGGATTGTATAAAATTTATTATGTAATATTCAAATTATGCTAAAAGATTTTTATATTAATAATTTATTTTTAAAAAGTTAAGGGTAAAAAAATAAATACACTTGCCTCGATTTGTTTTTATTTCGGCTCAGAAAAATGACAATTGTTCTCTTGGTAGTATTAGGAGACTGATGCTGGGTAGATAGACTTTGCTGATGTTTGATTGAGTCTGATTGTATGATTTGTATTCTTATAAAATAATGTATTCTTGTAATTTATGTAAATGTATGCTTGTAAATATGTAAACGGAATTGTTCCGTTCAAAAATAAATAAATAAATAAATAAATAAATAAATAAACAAAAACAAAAAAAACAATAACTTCGTTGTTTTGCTGATCAAAGTAGCTACTATAATACTTATTTTCATAGAGCGTTACCTCTGAAGCAAAATTTACTGTTACTAAGATCCAAAATGTTATGTGTGTCTATTTATCAATTTATCTTCAACTTAAAAAAAATGAAGATATATAAATTCGAAATATTTATATAAATAATTAGATTTCTTTTTCACAGAAACTTTTTTAAATGATATTTTGTTAGGTAACTCTATTATATAGTAGGATTGTTTAGTTTGTTGGTCTATGGTCTATATTTAATTTTCAATTTATATTTAAATTTATTCAATATATTTTTCACGTTTTTCTATCTATACAAAAGAGAAACAAATTGCCATTGCATGCGAAAGAACTTTACAAAACGTAGTAAATTCTTAACACAAAGATAAATACTAAGAATTTATTGATATTAGCAAAATAAATAAAAAAGGAAAATGTTTTCTTGTGTTGATTCAAAAATAGGGGAGCAATGTCTTGCTATATGTTGGATAGTGTGACCAAGCACGGCGAAACGATCTTAGGCCAGGGGGGTCAAAACTTGGAAAGTGATATAGGCCTACCGGGAGGTCTGGGGATATGGAATACCCTCCAAAAAACAGGGGTCTGCCCCCCTCCCAGGAAATTTTGAATCAAATTGGTACAATTTTACTCATTTTTAAGCAGTTTGTAGCTGTGGTTTTATTGAAAACTGAAAGAAAAAAAAAGTGTTCAAATTTTTGTTTGTAGATATAATGCTTAAGCTTAGGTTCAAAAGGTAATAAAAATAATTTTTATAAAAAAAAATAAAATAATAATAACTTAAAAATAAAATAAAATACACTAAAAGGTATAAAATAATTATTATCTTATTTAGTTACAACTAAACGACGAAATTTTAACATGAAATTACTTTTTGAAGTCGGTGCCAAACAAACTATACCTATAATCGAGCGTATCCGCCAAACGTACTAAGTAAGATCCGTCGAGTGCGATTCATAAAATGTATATGTTTGGCACCGACTTCAAAAAGTAATTTCATGTTAATATTTCGTCGTTTAGTTGTAACTAAATAAGATAATAATTATTTTATACCTTTTAGTGTATTTGATTTGATTTTTAAGTTATTATTATTTTATTTGTTGCAATTAATTTTTTTGATGTCGGTTTTATTTTTTTCATAAAAATTATTTTTATTTTTCTCTTTTTAGTGATGTTTTTAATAGTGACTTAATATAATACCTTGCATGCATCTCGTAAAAAGAAAGCGTCTGGCGAATGAATCAGAAAATGATAATAAAATAAAATTAATAAATATAGAAATTCTCTCGAAACGTTTGCGGGTTTTAAATGAATGTTTTAAGATTTTTTTTATAAAAGATTTTATTTATTATAATTTCGATTATTTGGTCATAAGAATTTGTGATTTACGTTATTTCGTCATTGATCATATCTTCAGAACTTGACCAAATTAATATGGTACCACCCCTAAAGTACCCTCTTTCCAATAAAAAAATAATCAATAAAATCGGATAATAAACTAAGAAGTTATGCTTGAACAAGCATACCAAAAAAGGTCCAATACCATTGAAAAAAAAGGGACCAATCGGAAGCTAGACTGAACCCAATGCAATAAAAATCATCAAAATCGGTTCACAATTGGCAAAAAAAATCAGTCGAATGGAGAACCTCCTCCTTTTTTAAAGTCGGTTAAAAATAAAACGAAATTAATTAGCAATATATACTTGTTTTATTCTTAGCAAATATGACCAATAAACTTATGTCACTAGTAAAACAAAACATTTGTTCATAAAAAAAGAATTAATTAAGAAATTACCGTAACCTGTAATTGATGTTCAATAAATTGGACATGATCTTAAGACACTAAATTAATCTACAATCTACAATCAAGTGTTCATTGGATTTTGCCGAATATTGTAGCTCTTGTAGATAGTTTTTGGGTAAAGTAACGGTAAAATTACTAGATAGATACCATATTCCTAAGAAATTATACTTAATTCTAATAGAGTATCTTATATATATTTCAAAAAATATTATTTTCTCAAAATTTCTCGGATAAACTAACTTTTACACCCTCTATCATAAAGAAAGATGTCACAAAGACCCCTTGCGATCAATTTTTCCAATGTGAATGAAAAATAAAAGTAGGGTTCCAAAGTAAATATATCTACTAATAAGATTCGAGTAATTTTTGGAGACGGACTTATAAGTGAATTCATCGAAATCCACTTAATATCTACTAATTTCTAATAAAGTATATTTTATATATATTTCAAAAATATAATTTTATCAAAATTTTTTCGAAGAAATGTACTTTTTGTATCTTCTCTCAAAAAATAAAATTTCCTCCTCCCCAAGTAATAAATTTTTCCATTTTGAAAAAAATTCTAACAGAGTATTTTTTATAAGATTTAATAAAATATAATTTTATCAAAATATCTCACTCATTTGTTTGTAAATTACCTTTAATTTTACTACATTTTTCATGTTATTAATCTTTGTAAAATTTTCCCTCTTTAAAGGTTCCTCCATTCAACACGTTCACGTTAAAGAGACGATGCAAAAACTATTATTTAAACGTAAGAGTATTTTTCCTTTAGTATAAAAAATTTTCTTTTCAAAATAGATATATATATATAATTCTTTTGAAAATAATATTTTATTTTCCGATCAAAATGTAAAAATGTGTCCCCCTCATTCGAGAATTGGTGAAAATTTTCTTGAATAATTTTAAGAAAATAGGAGTAATATGTTTTCTTTTCTCTATATTTATACAAAATATACTATTCAAAATATTTATAATTCTTGAAAAATTAAAATTTTATTCCCATCATAATCGAAGAATGTATGATAACCTCAGCACTTTGCAACATTTTATATTAGGAGAGAGGGTGGAAAAAGTAATTTTTTTATGATATTTAACGATATAATATTTATTCTTTTGTATATAAAATATTAGGTATATTCATCAGAAAAAATGTACCTAATTCTTAAATGAAAAATCATTAGCTAAAATTTTGCACATATTATACTTGTATCAATAATTTGCTTAGTTTCAATTTTTTAGCTCAAAAAGCTCCGTGATTAATTACCCTCGAACCTATAAAATTTCCTCTGAGCGTGTTTACCGGGGGCCTTCAAAAACTTTTTACTTTGCCATTTAATTTGAATTTTAAATAATTGATCTAATGTTTACTTTTCAATATGCGTATGTCCTTCTGTTTTTTAAGCTTATCTGTTATTTGTGTTTAAATAGAGTTCTGCTAGTTAAACAGAGTGTATGAAATTCATCAGCCAAACTTCAACTGAAAAATTGTCAGTTTATAAGTTTTATCCATCAAATAAATATTTCTTTAATTAAAAGTTTGAAAAATCAATTAATCATTTTCTTTAGAAGAGCAACTGACATATACCCCATCTCTGTTTTCATCTCACTCTATTTTCTCGCTTCATTTTGAATTCGAATTAAATAAAAGTTTCAAACCAAATGATTTTTAAGTTTTTAAGCGTTTTAATTTCTTATTCATTCTACTAAATCTGTTTGGTTTACGATATTCTTCATCTTCATCGTAGAGAGGGTAATGACTTTTCTCTTTCAATATATTTCTATCACGAACTCAGTGTAAATGAAAGACTTTAATCTAAGACCTCACGAAACCTTCGTATGGATGACAGAAAGAGCTCATTTATTTGCCTATATTGCATATATTGGCAATCACTTCAAACACCCGACGTGCGAGTTTGGAGTATATAGGATTCGCGGTCCCTAGTATCGGTATTTAGCTACATCAAACAAATGTATTGGCGTTGTAACGATATGGAATACAACCATCAAGGTTTATTTATTAATGAATTCTAAATGTGGGGGTATTTGCGAGAATGTGCAAATATTTCAAGCATCAAGCTTTTAACCATTATTTACTTTCTATTTGCCTAGACATTATGGCTAGGCACACACAGTCGATTTTCAGTCGACCCAACAATTTAGTTGGGTTGGTTTGAAATCGTGATGCATTATCAATTTATAAACAACTCTAATTAACTAAGCTCGATTTTTTTTATCATAAGTGCTCATCGATAGATTTTGATTAAATAATCGAGTTGATCTGCAGTTGTGTTGTGTATGTACCTACATTAAACTTAATATATTTATGTCCATCAACTAAACTATCGCTCGACTGAAAATCGACTATGTGTGCCTAGCCTAAATCTTTTTGTTTAAATAATTTTGTGACAAAAAGTTTTAAGTATTATTTAATTTATAAATCATGCGCCTAATAATAATGAAGAATGTCGACCTTTTTTTATTACATTGATTCAAAAACGTAGTGTCTATTGAATTCATTCATTATGAAATGAAAAAGAAGAATAAAAAGAAATTTCAGAGATGAGTTCGAAGTGAACGTAGATACGGTGGGTGCGGATCTTGAAAGACTTCAAGTTTTGTTGATTTTCATGAGTGAATCAAACAGGGTGTACTCTACTTATTGTATATCAATTACTTATTAGTTGAGAATGCTTGGTCGCATACCGAGGGTTTCGTTCCTTATAAAATACTTTTGATACCAAATTCTTCTGATTTGACATTGATAAGCAGAGACTGAGGGAATTCGTAGAATTTTTTCATAATCTTATTAATTTCTAAAAGCCAACAGGTACAGAAATCATTAAATGGCCAATTTTGAGATCTCTCTAACCGTCATTTCAAAATTAAATAAATTTAAACAATTAAACCTAATTCTACTTAAAGAGGATCTTTACCTTACATCTCATGATAAAAAAATATTTTTCGATTAAAATTTTAATAAAAATTTTAATTTCCGGTAGAAGTAATAATATAATTTCTGAATTTCAGCGATGAATCTTATTTAAATTTCGAACTGCGATGCTCGGACAGTCGGACAAACAGACAAACTTTGTAACGTCACTAGTAGGGTTCCATTTTACTTTTTAAAGGGAACCGTAAATAAGCTGACGTATTCTGATGTGGCCATCCACTTGACTTTACCATACAACCTGGCCCCTAAAATTATTTATAATCATGTAGGGGGGGGGGGTTAGTTTTTGCATTTTTAGACTTCTGGGTTCCACTGATTATGCATACAAAATTTGGTTGAGTTTGCGCAAACAGCCTAGATTTTTAATTTTTAATGGGTTTTTTTCGGTCGACATGAACCAAAATATAATCAGCTCTTAATCAATTAAATGTTCCTATAATTATGTAAATACTCCTATAATTAAATTCACCCGACTATGTAAATATTAATTAGTAGAGATTGTGGTGTTGGTGCAAGGTGAAACATCTTTAATAAAGATAAGAGTAAATAAATATTATATTTAATATTGATTTACTATGAGTTAAGGATTCTAGGTCACTTATTTCACATTAAAATTAAAAAATTAAAAGATATACATTTTTTTTCTTTTTCAATATATATATTTCGGGCTATCAACCCATCTTCAGGAAGTACAGAAAGTAACTAATTCAACTTATTGATTAACAGGTTATATATATGTTTATTGAACAGAGGGAAAGAATATTTGAATTATTTTAAAAGGACACTTTCTCTTAGGCTATTGTTAAGTGAAAATATCAGGTTGGGGTTTGTTGACATAGGTGTGTTTAGATAAAAGAAAAGTTAGAAAGTTCATTGACTTGTGTCTCTACGCTGGGAATAAATTTTTGGCTTAGTTATTAATAGGTCAATTATTATATTTTGTTTTACATCAGGTTGATTATTGATAATATTTTCATCGTTCGACAAGGCATATTTTATTTCCGTGGATTGAAGAAGATCCAATCTTAATCCTTTTCTTTCGAAATGAATAGGGGTGGGATTAATAGGTGAGGGTGAGTGATCTAAAGAATATAGATGATTAGCAAATGCGGAAGTGGAATCTGGATTTGTGGGTTGATTTCTTATTAATTGTCTGTGGGAAGCTAGATGTTCTTTATGCCGTTTTTTGAAAGATCGTCCAGTTTGTCCAATATAAATGGCATCGCAATCGTTGAAATTTAATTTGTATACACCAGATCTATTTATTTTATCAATTTTGTCAAGTTTATTATTTATTAATTGAGAGGATAAATTATTTATATTATAAAGGGCTGGAGTGATTCCTTGCTTCAGGAGAATTTTTGTTATTGGATAGGTTATATGTTTAGAAATAAAGGGGATTCTTTTATAGATTTTTTCAGATTCGATTGTGAGTGAATGTAATTGCGAAAGCGTGTGTTTTTTATTAATTTTGATAAATATTTTTGTAATAATTTCCTTACTATATCCATTATTATATGCTATATTATAAATGGTATCTAGTTCATTATTAAAGTTTGTATTGCTAAGAGGGGTTAAGATTAATCTATTGATCATTGAATAAAAAGCTGAAAATTTAGTATTTGTCGAATGGTTAGAAGAAAAGGGGATAATCGTGTCAGTAAAGGTGGGTTTTCTAAAAATATTAAATTCTAATTTTAATTTAAAATTAATCCCACCCCTATTCATTTCGAAAGAAACGGATTAAGATTGGATCTTCTTGAATCCACGGAAATAAAATATGCCTTGTCGAACGATGAAAATATTATCAATAATCAACTTGATGTAAAACAAAATATAATAATTGACCTATTAATAACTAAGCCAAAAATTTATTTCCAGCGTAGAGACACAAGTCAATGAACTTTCTAACTTTTCTTTTATCTAAACACACCTATGTCAACAAACCCCAACCTGATATTTTCACTTAACAATAGCCTAAGAGAAAGTGTTCTTTTAAAATAATTCAAATATTCTTTCCCTCTGTTCAATAGACATATATATAACCTGTTATTCAATAAGTTGAATTGGTTACTTTCTGTACTTCCTGAAGATGGGTTGATAGCCCTAAATATATATATTGAAAAAGAAAAAAATTTTATATCTTTTAATTTTTTAATTTTAATGTGAAATAAGTGACCTAGAATCCTTAACTCATAGTAAATTAATATTAAATATAATATTTATTTACTCTTATCTTTATGTAAATATTTCTTGTTAGTGGAGGCCCCCACCTGCGTGGCCCAATAAACGAAAAATCAATGGACCAAAATTACGTGTGAAATTTGGTTTCGATATTCAAACTAGTTTTTGAGCTAGCTCGGGCACAAAAATTTGGTAAGGCACAGACTAACGGACAACCAGACAACCAGACAGACTAACTAACAGACATTTTGACAAAACAATTATTACTTCGAAAAATGTAATTTTTTCGATGTTCACGTATTAGCGCTTTTTTGTAGAGCGAAATGCCATGGTTTAGCTCAATTTTTTTAATCAAAATAGTTCCAGCCGTTTTTGAGATATTTCGAAAAAAAGAAGGAAAAAACCCACTTTTTTCATGCACGATTACAATACTTGAGTCTTTTTTATTTTACCCTGGTGATCCATCCGAATGTCTAGCGCGGCTATACGCAAAATGACGTTGGATTGTAGCTAAGTGGATCACATCTTTTTTCTCTCCTGGTCCAGATTTAAGACTCCACAGACTTTAATAGCATAATCCACAATAGTCTTGTGATAAAATATCTTTTTCAAATAAAGCGCTGCCAAAACACTTCTCATTGATAGGTCAATTATCCTTTGTCATATCAGTTAGAAAAATTATAAAAAATTTATTTAAGATCATTATTTCAAGTTAGAAATATATAAGTTTAAATATTATTTTCACTCAATATTTGACAAAAATTCCCTACAGTTGATTCGTGATTGAATCAAATGTAGAAAACATTCGGTTTATTTTCATTTTATTTCAAGCAATGGACTTGAACAGTGTCTTTAATTTCCTCTTTAAAAATTGATTATGTACATACCGTCACTATTGATTTAAAATTAAATTGTTATATTGAAATGTATAATTCATTTTTCACGAAGAAACATAAATCACTTGATTTCTTATTTAATGGATTTACACAATTTCAAAATAAAAATAAATTTAAAGGCTAAAATTTAACATATGTACATGGAGAGATATCACATATTCAATTAATAGGTTCGTTTTCATGGATATCGAATTAAAACGTTAAGGGAAAAGGGAGGGTGAATTAGCGCAAGTAGGATTGTGTAATAAACAGGATGTTGAGTGAAATGTTGTTAATTAAATATCTCAAATTAACGTTTAAAGTTGAAATTTTAAATTAAATCAGTCTGTCCGATTCTGCTCTACTCCGCCCTTCCTTTTGTTCAACTCAAAATGAAATAAGGAACATTCTAAATCTATCTATCTATATATACTTAAATGTAGACAGAGAGAGAAGCGGAAATGTAGAATTTAATTTGAAATTGATTTATTGGCAGTCTTGTAGTGCGGCTTCCTTTACCCCCGAGTAAAATCTAGTTATATACTGTACAAACACACACTTGGCATTTAGACGTTTATGAATTACAAACTACGTATAAATTAATTTCCTATTATGAAAGAAAGATAGGTCGCCAAACCTTTTAACCTCTGTGTATTTTGACCAGAGCCAGTGTTTGGAGGTGAGGCCGATTGTCATTTTCAACTATTATTTTTTCTGACTGTGAGCATGTCTGGATTCCGATATCCAAAATAACCCGCACTGTTGCCAAAATGTTTGTATTTTCAGTTCGGAAAACTGATTAGATTTTGGGATATCATAGATTTAGAACTTCTGGTTAAATAATGTAAAAATATCATTTTTTCTCAAGATAATTAAAATAAAAAAATTCTAACAGATTATATTTAAGTAAACTAACATACGCCATACTGAGTCTTCAAAAAGTTTTAACTTTTTCATCCATTATATAGGTAATATGGAGGGTGAACCGCGATTTGAATTAGGTGTAGAAATCTTTGGAATTACGTGGAATTATTTTGGAATTCATTAGATAATGCCCCTATATCTGTTGATCCTTCTACTTGGAAATAAAAGTGAAAGTGGAAGTAGGTGTACACGATATTAGGTTACGGTTCACCCCTCGGGTAATATGAAATTAAAATCTTCAAATATTATAATAACGATCGTAAGCCCTTGCCAATATGAATAAATAATTGTTAAGCAGTATTATGTTTTAAAAGAAAATTATAATAAAATATTTGATGTGGCCATCTCATGAATTTACCATAGATCTACACCCCCTCCCCTCTCCTGGTAATTTTAGAAAACTAATTTTTAATAGTTCTCTAAGACCTTCTTAAAGCTAAGTGTGCGAACTTTGGTCCAAATTGGGGAAAGGACTTACATTTTTAAAAATCCTCTCCAACTAATTTTTAGTCCCTTTCAGCCAAAATCTTATCAAATCATAATCTCAATATAAAATATCTAATTACCTACAAAATTTCGTTTTTATACATTTCTTGGCTTTTGAGCTAGAGATTCTCTTGGAGGAGCCAAACCTTAGGAGGTGCACTTTCGTGGTGTAACTCCTTCTCGCATCAATATCATGAAAAAAAGAGCGTACACAAAATTTGGTAACCCACTTAGAGACATTTTGACAAAATAATTAATATCTCATTTTTCGAAAATTCTTTTTTCATGCAGATTACAATATTTTACAATACTTATCCAGTAGGTACGGTGAAGTAAAAAATGATTTGTAAATAAATTTAGCCTAAATTAGATATCAATCTACTTATTTTACTTATTGTGTTGAAACTCTGACTTTCTACATCTTTAGTTTTTTTCATTTTAGATACTCTCGGGTTCAAATGATTCAATCAGGATCATGAGAGTGGAAATATTTAATCTTTTATTTTGAGGGAGCATGCGAAAAGTTGTTCACTGGTTATTGACATAAGATGAGAGGAGACGAGTAGTTTCGTCAAACCAATCTTAGCTCTGATTATTCGATTACCCCACTAAAACTCTATTCCATGCAACGCTTGCATTTTTTAAAAGTCCCTTCATTATTTGAGGAAAATACTCCAATCTAGACCTTCCCATTTTATTTACCACACTACCATCTAAAACGTCCTTTAGTAATCCCTTGTGTCCAAACGTGTTTGGGTGTATTCAGTTCAAATTAAGTGAAATGCAGGCCCATTCTTTCACTTCTCCAGCAAAAATAACCTTGATTATGAAAATTGCCAAAATGCAGAATGGCTAATCCTGTCCGTAATTTTGTATATAATTTTTATATTGACTCCATTGAAATATTCTGCACACGCTGATTTATAATACAGATAAATTATTTGAATGTATATATTAATATAGAATTTTATTAACTCTCATATGTTTGCGAGGTAACGCATTAACATTGATTGGCTCTTTTTAATTAAGGATTTAATGCAATGGAATGCTTTCCAATATATTCTCTTGGGAATGATGATTTAAATTTTATATTTAAAAAAGAAAAAACACTTTAAATATACCTATTATGGTATATATTTTCACTAAATTTTTTTTTTTAGATTTCCTTATATCATCTAGGCCAGGGCTGTCCAACCCGTGGCCCGCGGGCCGCATGCGGCCCAACACTGCAATGAGTGTGGCCCAACATAAAATCATAAACATCCTTAAAACATTGAGATTTATATGTAGAGAAATACTAGTATTTATTCCCATTTTCGAAATATGAATGTACATTTGTACAATATGTGAAGCTTATTTGAAGAATAAAATTAACTAAAAGCAAAATTATAAGCTCAACTATATAAGATAAAAAAAATAATCAAGAAATATTCTTCTTCTTCTCATATTTTCATTTTCTAAAATATTTATTATTTCAGTAATTTATATGCTACGACACTAACCAAGTCTATTATAATATCATTCTAGTATAAGGAGACAAGGTGTTGGGGTTTTATAGAACAATCACAATAAATTGATAATTTCTCACCTGAACTAAAGTCAGGACTTGTCTTTTAGATCTTTGCACGTTCTTACATGTCAATAGTTAATAGATAGTCAAGGATTATTATATCCGTGACCCTTTTAAAAAATAAATTATCATTCCTCATATCCTTCTTTAATCCCATTCGATTTAAACCAGAGTTGTCCAACCCGTGGCCCAATATAAAGTCACAAAATTCCTTAAAACATTGAGATTTATATGTAGATACTGGAAAACACACAACAATTTGGCTTGGTAATTTTTTTTTCTCTAAAATAAGAAATCTTAAAATTTCTTTGAAGTTTTCGAAAAATAAAAGTACTATCTTATATTTTGTGTATCTTATAAATATTTTACAAAATATTTAAGAGTAAGTATTAACTTGTAAACTCCTGATGATGGACTAATAATCCGAAATATATTGAGTTTGTATAAACCTCTTTGAGTTTTATTTCATTCACTGTGAAACTACACACCCTTTACTCTATTAACTAACATCACGTTTCACCTAAAACCTACACCACTTTCCATAAGTAAAAAAAATATTTAAGATATAAAATTCATTCTTATTTGTGGTTGATAAGAAGAGAATGAGGAAATTTATAAATGTTTTTTATAATTTTGTTAAGCCACTTTTGAGCACCGACAGGTATAAAATTCACCTAATAATTGCCTTCTCACACCTTCATTTTAAAATGATTTAAATTGAAAAAATAGCCTAATTCAGCTTATAGAGATCCTCAGGGGATACCTTACAGCTCACGATAAAAAAATGTATTTTATTTTTGATCCCATGAAAAATTAAAAAGAATTATTCGATTTTAGTATTTTAATACAATTTTTGTTTTGGGGGAAAATCAATACGGATAACTTGTAAATTTCAAATCAAATATATTTACAAGTTACAATGGACCGACATACACTTTTAATTTTGAAAGGAACTCTGAAAAATAATAAAATCGTTTAAATATTACCAATTTTAGCCTTTAGTATCAAAACATTTGAAATTCGATATAAATATAGTTCATATTTATGTTAAAACAAATTTGAAAAATTAGTGAAAACTTTTTCCTAACTCGGTAAATTTTCCACAACTATTAGTAATATATTTTTTTGTCAGCGAACTATTTTATCAATAAAACTTCATTTCAGATTCTACCTATTAAATTTATTACTAGGACGGCTGTAACCACAGTGGTTTTCCAAGTGTTTTGTGATCACAGGCCTCGGATCTTAAAGTGGTCTCCCCCATAATGGGTATGTCTATTTTTTATTTTTTCAAGAAATTTTAATAAAATTCTACTTGTGTCCAATTTTAGTCTACTCTTCGGAAGTAATAACTAAATATTAAATTGGCTTAGCTTAGCAGTTTAAGAAAAGTTTTAAAACAGTTTATTTTCAAAATCTCTATAATCAAAATTAAAAGTTAGAGATCTTCTCTTAAAAAAAAAAAAATAAATAAAAGTCTCTTGAGTTTTTCATTTTCTTTTAATAAAAATCAATGTTTTACGTTTTGTTGTCTTGTGACTTGTATTGAATTGTTTGATAATTCATTATAATTATTACCGTCTGGTAAATCACTTAAAACTATTTTGTAAGTTCTATTTTTTATTTTATTTTAAGTATCTATTTAGTTAGTTCAATAGAATAATGAATAATGGAATAATTGAATTCTATTTTTTTTAGCTAGGTAAAATATCATTCATCAATTAATTATGAATATGTGCCTCTAAATTTTAAATAAAATATTAAATATAATGAAATAAATGAAAGTTACAAAGCTCGTTGTTGATAACTTCAAGCGAGATGAATGCTGGGGCCTAGCCGGATTTTCATCAGACAATATAAGTATTAAACAAAAATCAAAGGTCGTGCAACAAAGGTTTCATGCTAGTTCTGATTGTAGGATATTACTGGCGGAGCCAACTAGAAATGAAGGGATCAATATAAAAACCAATAAAACCAAAACCAAAAAAGTAGCAAGGCCAATAATTGAATGAATCAATCTAAAAAAAAACCTAACTCGAGTCAACAAAAATCAACAAATCAAAATGGATATTCAAAGGGAGATGCTGGGGTCAGTCAGTAAAAATCAAAATGAAACGATTTGGAACAGTAAAATAAAATTCGAAATCACAAATCTACAAGAATGGCAAGGGTTGCTAGCGGTATATAAAAGAAATAAAATGGTATGATAAACCGAACCATATTGCTTCTATTAAAGCATGACATAATGTTTATTCATATGGTTTTTATACTTTTTAAAATTTTTTAGGTATCTATGATTAGAATTATTTCTAAATATATACATTATTTCACTTTGAAAACAGAACATGCATTATAGGTACCTAATTTTATCAAATAAAAACAATTTTTTATAAAAACAATCGTAAAAGGTTTATTAAAAATTCAAAACGTTTCGGAAGAAATCCTCCATATTTAATATCAATTGAAAATGTGAAAAATATGTATAAAAACAAACAAACAACTAGATAGTTCCTTTATTTTTCTTCCATAAAGCAACTAACTATTTTTCAAATTTTAAATTAATAAAGGGAGAATTTCTGAATTTTCATTAAACGTTTTTCGATTGTTTTTATAAAGAATTATATTTATTTTACTTATTAAAACTAAAAATTAAGAAATGATTTCAAATATCTAATTTTATAGAAAAAGACATTTTTATTTTAATCAGAGAGGAATAAAAGAAATATTTGTTATATTAAAATTTATATATTTTTTAAAAGAAAAGAGAAATATAATAATATTCAACGGTACAGACAAAATAATTTTTTAACAAGTTTGAATTTTTATCTGCCTGGGCCCGATTGCATAGTACCTATCTGGAACAGTCCCCTCTACATTGTAACGCCACTGGCTGTAACCAGAAAGTGTACCATGTTATGAAAAAGTTTTCACTTTTTTCTCCAATTAATTTTGATTGAATGTTTTTTTCATGATATGCAAAAAGATATTAAATCAAGAAAAGTTGCATCCACTAATAACTTCGACTCCGACCCAGCCAACAAAATCTCTTCCACTAATTTTCATGATGGAGGGGCCAATCCAGGCCATTAGGGGCTGCCTTTTTTTGGTGTAACTCCTTCTCGCATCAATATCATTAAAAAACACCTAAGTCAAGATTAACTTGCGCATCATTGGAAGAAAAAGAATTGATTTTTTTAAATGAATGATTTTTGCTGATATTAAGTTTCCATGAACCCAAGGATTTTACATTAGGTAAGCGTTTCTCTTTCAATGAACAATGATTGCATTCATTAAGTGTAATTGTAATAATCTATTTACGGCAGGCTATTCAAATGATTGAAATCCTGTAATTTGCATTTTGGAATTCGTATCTAGACACTAAGTGGTTCGGTTCGGTTAATAGCCAACTCGCTCCCAATTGTATAGAACTCTTATTGAAATACCATCAGTCCAATTGGCTCACTTCATATCTATGCTATATTTCATGCACTTTCCTACTCTTCGTGTTTCTTAATGGAAAATCTATTCATATGTAAATGAATATTTCGCTGATTGCTTTCAACTTGTAAAGCCCTTTTTGTTGGCTGTATTAGAAAAATGGCGAGTCGTTTATTCGAATACGTATTTCGATTCAAAACTACAGGAAAAATTCAAATATAAAAGAGAAAGTTTTATGCAAAAGAAAAATATTCTGTCAATGTCAACTCACTTGCTAAGTGGGCAAAGTCACTCAGGAGGCCCTGCTATTATATTCAGTCAAAAACATTTTTTATTTAATTTCCCTTGCATAGCGAAGCGTGAAAATAAACGAATTACATTCAATTTCTGAAGTCTTCTCCAAAACTATCTATAAGTTCGAAGTGATAGTATTCGATGTCCCCTTATGATATAGAAACTTTCTAGTTTCGAAAATAAAACGGGTTTTGTGGGCGCCAAAGACAAAACTAAACCTAAAATTCATTTGAGTGTGTGTACACTGTTGTATCTGAACATCAGCAAATCACAGAGCAACGGAATTTAAAATTTGGTTTACGATTCAGCCAGCAACGCTTTGTAAGCTTTTAGCCCAAATAGACATATATATCCCTTCTATATAATAATAAAAAATTAGGTAAATTTGCGAGGTGGGTTTCACATAAAATGAAATAAAACAAAAGTGAGTTTAGATTTTTTCTCTGACTCCAGCAAGCCGAAATATATCGAAATCTAAACTCACTTTTGATTTATTTCATTTTATGTGAAACCCACCATGCAAATTTTATACCTAATTTTTTTATTATTATATAAAAATGTTTCACCTAGAACCAACACCTATCTCCTTAAAAGTTATATCCCTTGTACTCCTTTACTTGAAGCCTAGGGTAGCTTTTATTTTTTCTTCATAAACAATTGCTATGATTTTTTTTACTTTATTTTTAAGTTCAATGATGTTTATTTTTTATCTTTATTGAAACCCTGTCAATGGATCAATTTGAAAAAGAAAAATTGGTAGAATAATTTCAAAGAAGTTGAGTTTGTAAGTGAAAGTCATGTGGTGCATGCATAAGCTGATTTTTGTATATTCTGATTGAGAAATATCTAAAAACTGGAGTAAAAATTAGTCCAATTCTACTTAAAGTGATCTTCACAGAGTTACCTCACATTTCATGATAAAAATATATACATTTTTTTTGAACCCTTAACAAACTCACCCCTCCCCAAAATATTAATTAGAATACAATTTTAATATGATCTTTGATTTTTGGGAAAATGAATAGATGTTTCTCGTTTTATTTTCTTGAGCGGAATCGTAAAAATCCGGCTGCACTGTATAGTGAATATGTAGATATATGTAAGATTCTAAGTTGTTTTTATTCTTTGCTAGGAAGTATCTCACTTAAGGGTTTAGTACCTGGCCACCGAGCGATGCTAGGTACCTTTTTGCTTCAGTTAAAAGTTATATATTAATTTCCAACCCCCCCCCCTCGCCCCCGGATTCCCACCAGTTCACCCCTTCACCCCACATTCACCCACACCGTGACTTCCACCCCCGCCCCCTCACCCAGTTTTTGCATTTCAAGCCTTGTAGTGGCCCACATATTATGTGTATATAGGTATAGGTATATAAATAAATACCGTATATTTTTTTTTAAATTAAATAAAAAATTTTGAGTTCATCAATTAAATTGCCAAATTCTAATATAGAATAATATGTTTGTGGGATTTAAAACTCGATTTTTAATAAACTAAATTGCTTAATTTTTAATATATAATAATAATTGTAATGATCTTTTTGTGGTATTTAAAACTAAAAAACCGATTTTTATTAAAAGCAAATTGAATAAAAAGGTAATTATACATTTTTTATCGAGACAACCACCTGTAAATAATTATTTCAATTAACAAAAAACCCATCAAAATTATCTTAGCCGAAGATGAGACCGTGACAAATCGAATCGCCAACACAAAAGTCCCATAACCCGTGAATTTCATCCAAATCGTTAGAGCCATTTTCGAGAAATCAATTCTATATATACAAGAATTGCTCGTTTAATATAATAAGATAAAACAAAAGGAAATTATGAATATTAGTAAAAGGTTTATCTATTTCTATTCCATAAGTCTTTTAAACTCGTTTTTAATTAAAATTTCAAGTAATGAAACTAAAAGCTGAATAATTCAGATAAGAAAAGAATAGAGAGCACAATATATGTATGCTGTATCAAAAAAATGCTTACGTTTCTATTTCACAAGCCAACTAACTTTCTTCTCTACTTTCCATTCTATTTTATTTTATTATCACATTCCAGTTGCATTACCCAAGTAAAAAACCATCCCATATATATTTGGAGAAACCATTAAATGCCAAAAGAAATCCTATTATTTCGGATTTGATTTTAGACAATAAAATAAATATTTAAATTTGTCAGGAAAATAAAAGTTCTAATCGAAAAGGTAAGATTTAACTAGAATATAAAAATAACACATTTGAAATCAAGTAAAATGTCTTTAAATATCTCCTTAAAATTTATTTATATTATAGGAGTAAGGGATTGAAGGAATTCAATATGGTATTGGAATAATTATAGGAAAAGAGATTGTTTTCTTTAATTAGTTTTTTCCTCTTATTAAAAACAAGGATTAAAGATGATCAAGGACACTCGATGGTGGAGAAGTAATCTCCGGAATCGAAGCTCAAAACAATGTATGCATAAATTCATGTAAAATAATTGGTTTAATAAAATTTATATTTATATTATAGACGGGATGAGAGGGGAGAACAAATATGGAATTGGAATAATTATCGGAAAAGAGGTTTTTTTATTTAATTTGTTTTTTCCTCTTACTAAAAAAACAAGGACTAAAAAGATGATCAAGGACAGTCGATGGTGGAAAATAATCTCCGAAGTCGAAGCTCAAAAACAATGTATATAGTACATTAATTCATGTATTTATATTATATATTTCACTTTATCATCTTGAAAGGTTATTTTTTAATTTTATCAACTCAAAATGTTAAAATCTAACTGAAAATCAAACAAAATTTTTAAATTTCAAATAAATTTGAATATATTTTAATGTTTTAAGCTTGATTATTGATTTCTATGATATGATAATTTTTATTCAAATGTATGGACTATTCATTTTAGTGAAATGTACTGTAATCAATCCAATAAAAAAGGGTTAAAAATTAGTTAAAATTTAGATTGTCTTGGGCAGTGAATCTTCAAACATAGAATTTGTAAAATACATAATCATCACATCATATTGTTCAATAACAGCATTGAGAGCCATCTACTTGCTGAGCACTAAGATATATATGTGGTTTGAATTCCAAAAATCTTTGAAATTTTTAAAAATATTTATTCTTTTATAACTATGGGCAAAGTGAGAATAAATCTCTCCCACCCTTTGGTAGTTTTTTACACGAATATGAAGAACATAGATTGAAAGAATGGGATATGAAGAATGATAATTTATTTTTTAAAAGGGTCACGAATATAATAATCCCTGACTATCCATTATATATTAATATGTAAGAACGTATAAGGATCTAATAGACAAGTCCTGACAAGATTTAGTCCAGGAAAGAAATTATCAATTAATTGTGATTGTTCTAGAAATCCCCAATCTACAACAATTATATGTTCTTTTAACAAAATACTCTGAACTCCATTTAATTGTTCCAACAATAAAAAATAATTGTCCCATCATATTCGCACAATTATCATCAACCGGTTCCCTTTATTGGACCAATGTCTCTGATTTTTAAAATATTTTTTTTCTGTTATACATTTTTTTTAAAGTAATAATAAATATAATAATTTGTAGGGAATAATTGTAACATTTTTTTCATTGTATAGTTTTAATTAAAAATAGGTGTCTATCCATATAACATCCAACTGGTCCAACAAAGGCTACTCTCCCCTACTAGATGGGGGTTTTTAATTATTCCTTTTTATTAATCCCAGAGATTCTTTTAATTTAAAAGTTTTTATTTTGCCGAGAGAAGCAGAGTTGTCCTCTGCTTGATGCAAATAAACATCACACATAAATATATATCAAATATATATATGTATAAGTTAAACGCTCCAGTAGTTGGCCTGTACTTGTAGTGGACCAGATGCAAGAAAAGTGCAAAAATTAGCTTATTAATTGCGCTCATACCATGGGCTATATATAGCGCTATTTTTCAAAGTTGGATAAGCTAATTTTTGCGCTTTTCTTGCATCTGGCCCACTACAGGTACAGGCCCACTACTGGAGCGTTTACCTTATATATTATTTATTTGTTTGAGACTATACTTTCGAAGGATTGGTCTTCATCATCAGTCTTTTTTAATTATAAATATTATTTTTCATGGGGTCAGTATCGCGTGATATTGAAATTTTTTGCTCTTACTCAGCCAATAAGCCAGTCCGAATATATATATATATATATATGTGAAAGTAATAATCATTTGATTAAGATTTTAATATAATTTTTGATTTGATGGAATATGAATAGATACATATAATTTCTAAATTTCAAGTTTTTCTGCTATTTAGTTTACAAGCTACCCTGCTATAATAGATGGACATTTAGACAAATATACTTGGAATCGACACTAATAAGATCCTATTTTACTTTTTAAAATAACCCTTAAAAGTAACACCTTTTCATAATACGAACTTATTAATGAATGGTCCAATAAGAGTTAATGACAGAATTTAAAAGAGAGATATTTAATATACTAAATGTTAGATTGTGTTTCTTGACATTTTCTCTCATATACTGAATATTGAAGACAGGGTGAGTGATCGGGATAGGGTGGAAAATGTGTGGGCAGAATGGAATTTCTCCGGGTCGGTCGTTTCGTTAATGATTCCGCCGGGCGTTCAAGCCGAAGCACTATCAGTACTAGAGTGTGGTCATGTACCACAAGGAGCCTGACTGATAGCGAAACAAGACTGAGCTTAATAATTGTCTGGGTAAACTGCGCTGCATAAATCACAACCATTGTACTGGCAATTTACAATTAATGATTAAACCTAAAGTGCCTGCTGGTCCTACGATCCTTCACTTGCCCCTCAAACCTCCCTACTATTCATTAACAGAGAAAAGGCAGTTTTTTTTGTTTCAGTCTTTGTTTTCAATAATCCAGTTTGTCTTTACATTCATCTTTTTTGTTTTTGTTCAGTTTTTAGCCCTTTTTTTAGAGTTTAATCATTTAGAAAGATTTAAATTACTTTTGTTTGTACTCTTTAATTTGAATTGAAGATTAATTTTAATTCCAATAGGAGAAAAAGGAAAGTATGCATAATACGAATGCTATTCAAAGAACGAATTAGAAAGATAATTAGAAATTTCTAGCTCATTTACACAAGAAAGCGGTATATATAAATATCGTAGCTAGTACTATCCTAAATACATTTTCTTGAATCTTTACCAGTTCGCAAATCGAATGATTAAATTCAAGGCTATGTTAAGAGATTTAATTAATTTAATTTCAATTATATCAAATCGGAATGTAAAAAAAATATTTTATGATAATTTATAACAAAATATTTTAATTATCGAAAACTACAAATTCAGAATAACATTTTTTTATTGGAATAAATTTTCATTCTCTTAAGATTTTCTTACCTGTGCCAAGGTTTAAAAGGGTCAACGGACGAAGCTTGCAACCACCCCCTTCTTGCTTCCTTTAAAAAATGCTTGTGTTTTTCTGGGGTTAGAATTTGCCTTGGACATCAACATAATTAATTTTAAATTGAAAGTTTCTGTTTGCCGAGAGTAGCAGAATTTTTATAAATTGAAGGAGATAATAAAACAAGAGTGTCTTCTGGTGGAACTATAAATCAATTGTAATAAACTGATGAAGGGGGCAAGCTCTCGAAACAATAGTCTCATTATAAATAAATTAAAAATTTATAATTCCAGAAGACACACTCTTTTATTGTTTCCTTCAATAATTAATTTTGTTTATTATTTTTTATGAAAAACGAAACATTAAAAAAATAAAATCATTCAGAAGACTTAGAATTTTTCCACGAAAATAGAAATTTGTTTAGGGACCTAATTTATTTAATATTTCGAAAAGTTTCATTTTTTGTTATGTTTACTAATAGAAGACCTCGCCATCACTCAAATTTGTTTATCAATATCGTTAGAGCCATTTTTGAGTAATTTCAAAAAACTAAATAAACTTGGGATAAAGTATTAAAAAAAAAAAAATTAAAAATAAAATATCAATAAGAAATCATACGATTAAATTAATATGAATAAGCCTAGGGAGGGTTCCGTAATTTTTTCATATTTCATTCAAGCTAAATATTTCCCATGCAATTAAAATAACTTTTAACTCCCTGTAAATTACTTTAATTAATTTTTCAGATTTTTAAATTTGAGGGTTGGAAAAAACAGGAGGTACACTGTTAACCTCAATGTAAGCATATAAAAAAATTACAAAATAATATCGAGCATGAATTATTAAAACCCACTAAAACTAGTTTGACGCGACCACCACTCAACTCTATCTGTTGCTTTGTAGTAAAATAACATAACAAGATCCAAAATGACAACATCCAATTTATTAGATCATCATGATCACATGAAAAGAGTTTAAATAAAAGCATGAATTGGAAAAATTTTAACAAATTTTTAAACTTACTTTAGGAAGTACAGTCCGAATGAATCTTCCAGTTCAACAAACTGATCAGTGATCACCAAAGCTTCAACAACAAAATAAAATTAAATAATTACCCAAAGTTTCCAACACATTTTTGGAATAATTTTTAACAAGTGTATGGACAGTTCAAAATTTGACATGTTGAACTTTTGAACTGCTCAAAACGATCTTAATAATAATTGTGATCGAAAAATTGATTATCATGTCATTTTTTTTCTAATTATTTTTTTTTTATAAAATTTGAAAAATCTGTCTTTTATTAATTTTATTTTGAAAAAATTATTTAAATTTATACCGAAGGTGTCTCTGTATATTCATCGTCCAAGTTTATTCGATTCTATTATCAAACTTAGAAGTAAACTTTATAGAACTCAAGAGAGAACTTACACCTGGTTTGTAACAAATGATGAGGGTTAGCAAGATCTTATCGAAACACCAACAAACTTAGACTTGTATTTTCGTGATATAATTTAACACCTGAAATAGACAAAACAAAAATTTCATCACTTTTAAACCATATTTATGATATTAAAAATTATCACAAGTATTTACAACATCAACAAATTTACTAAATAAAAAAAATGTTTATAATTTAAATATAAACCTCTTGGTACGTTTGGAATGACCAGTTTTAAAGGTCTGTTCTAAATTTAAACGGGACCCTATTAGTGCCGATTACAATGTCTGACAGCCCATATTAAGGAGTTCGTAAGCTGAATAAGATACAATCAAGAAATTAACAAGTATATAATTTAATTTTCACCAAAATCAAAGTTTGTTTTAAACTTTTAATCGAGAAATTATTTCGAGGAGAGTCTAATTTGTTGTATATTCAATAAAGAAAAATATAATTTTATCATGGGGTATGGAATATATTATGTAAATATCTCATTAAATAGAATAGGGCTGATTTTTTTTTATTTGATTCGCTTTAAAATTACAACGTGGACCCAATTTACTCGAGTTTTATTCCTAATGGAATTTCAAAACCAGTGGACACAAATATAAGAGAAAAAAAAACACAAATTATTTCATTCTTACCTCATCAAAGACGAATAAGAACTAATTTAATATCTCAAGTATTTAGGAATATATACAATATTAAAAACTCAGAATGCAACTTCGACTCGCACTTGGCCTCCTTTTTTCAGTTCCTTTGAAATTCTTCTTCTTGGCCCTACAGACAAACGTCCTTCACCAGTTTTATCATCGTTCTGTTCAACTATCTCTGTTTTTGTTAAATTCCTCATTCGTTTGTCTATTCCAAGAAGACGCATTACTTCATTAACTGAGAAGTTTTTACGGAATGGTGATGTCCCATGCCCCATGGCTAACCACTTTTAGTCGCCTTTTACCACAAGCAGGTGATACTGTGGACCTAATTTACTCGAGTTTTATTCCTAATGGAATTTCAAAACCAGTGGACACAAAATTAAGAGAAAAAAAAACACAAATTATTTCATTCTACCCCCTGTCCACAGAGGGATCATTTAAAATTGCCTTTTGAATATTTTCAAATAGGATAAAAGTGTCTAAGTATCAATAATTTTTTTTATTTTTTAATATAAAAAAAATATTTTAAATTAACTTATCGAATAATTTTATATTTTAAAGCCACATTCAGATCGGAATCCGGTTATCGCCATCCACTTACTCACTTATTCGGTGAGCCAATGATGAGAGTATTGTATCAACAAACATTTTAAACATTTCTAAAGACACCACAGAGAGATTATTTTTTTAAATTAATTATAATGAAAGAACTGACTTTTATATAAAAAGGATTATAGAAGGATTTAAATGCAGTAAATGCAATTAATAAACGATAATACCTAGATAGTCTCTTGCTCTAATGAAGTGAAACCCTTAAAAATTGACATTCCATTAGTAATAAACTAAAACTTATTTTATAAGAGCTCTTCAAGAAATAAAGTCGACTTGCCGCAAAATTAATGAAAGATTAGGTTTTGATTGATCCCTTGGCATATTGTCGAAATATTGCTCTAATCTTTCTCATTACTTATAGATACCACCAAGGCAGATGCTTTAATAAAATAAAATTGATAATCTTTCATTGGCAAGAAATACAAAGGAAAATATAAATGATTCCTTCTAAGGGAATTTAAAAACGAATCTAACCAATTTATTATTTCTGTCTCGATTTCTTGTTATTTATACTCGTTTTGAACGTTTGTGTTTGGTATGCTAAAGAGCTAAGGACAGTATTGGCAAAAATCACGATAAGAAAGGATTTATTCAAGATATTTTGACTCAATAAGATAGCGAATTCATTGGGAACTCACCCCTTTTTATGATCGATTGGAAAGCATTTTTTTTCTTAGTTATGTCTTTGTTATTTACTGATGGCTCCTCTAGGGATGCTGATTTTTGCAAATTTTCCAATCTTTTTGGCTTAGCATCTCAACTTATACGAGCCCCGGTTCCATCTCAATTGGCCCACCAATATTTTTTCTTTTTAAATAAAATTATCCTAATTCACGGTAAATTTAATTTAAATATTTATTTTTATTATCATTTGGAACAACATTTTAAACAATGTAAAACATTTTATTGTAACATTTAGCTTAAAATTATTTTTTAATTCTTAAAAACATATTTTTATATAAAAAATAGTTCTTTCCTTTTCAAGATTTTTTTTTAAGAATCTTTGAATATATGAAATAATTAAGTAGGCTATGCCTTTTTCCAACAAAAGAAAATTTGTTTTGTTTATTATTAGTAAAAATGACTAGTGGAAAGGTTGTTGATGAAAAAATTCCCTCAATTATTATCAATTTATTTAAAAAGGGAAAATCAAACGCGGAAATTGGCGATCTAGTTAATTTATCAAACTTTACTGTCAGAAATATTATTCGAGTTTATAAAACAACGGGTACAATAGCTACAAAACCTCGATATGCGTCGAAATCCAAAATATCAGATGCTGATTATTAGAAAAAACAGGCGTTCGGACTATGGGGAATTATATGTTCTTAGGAGCGATGCTGTAGGGCAAAGTGTTTCAAGATCCACGTGGCGTAGAGAAGCCCTTAAGTTAAGTTTTAAAACTTACAAGGTAATTTTATTGCATCTTATTCCAAATTTTTTTTTCGTAATTTTACTAATTTTTTTTTAGGCGAAAGAAAAGCCACTCTCGACATTAAAACAAAAGAAAAACCGGCTTAAATGGGCTAAAAGTCACATTAATTGGACGAGTGATGAATGGAATAGTGTCCATTGGAGTGATGAGTCTCGTTTTGAAGTTTGCGTTGGGGACAATTGAAGCAGAGTTATTCGTCAGAAAAATGAAGCTTTTAATCCAGATTGTTTAAAAAAGAAAGTAAAATTTCCTGCTTCAGTTATGGTATGGGGTTCAATGTCTGCTAGAGGTGTTGGAAAACTTCACTTCATTGATGGAATTGTAAACACCAATAAATATTTAGAGATTTTAAAAAAATCGTTACTTCCAACAATGGCAGATACATTGCAGAATAATAATAATTTTGTGTTTCAACAAGATGGGGCGGCCTGCCATACATCAAGAAAATCTTTAAAATGGCTTTCTGATCATAATGTTCCACTTTTGGAGTGGGTGGAAAACAGTTCCGACTTGTCACCAATAGAAACTCTTTGGCACACAATGAAAAAGCTATTACGAATACAACCAGCTAGAAACGTAGTCGAATTAAAACACAAACTTCAAAATATTTGGGATACTTTCACTCAAGATGAGTGTCAAACTTAATAAGTACGTTGCCCAAAAGAATTCAAGCTTAAATTAAAAATAAAGGTGTCATCACACAGTGGTAAAGGTTTTGGATTTTGTATGTTTTCCTTGTTTTTAACAATTAAAAAATAATTTTAAGTTACATGTTAAAATAAAATGTTTTAAATTGTTTAAAATGTTGTTCCAAATGTTAATAAAAATAAATATTTAAATTAAATTTACCGTGAATTAGCATAATTTTATTTAAAAAGAAAAAATATTGTTGGGCCAATTGAGATGAGACGGGGCTCGTATACTATTTCTTTTATATACCATTGAATTTTTGAATTTCATCTATTTTCATAAAATTGAAAAATTCTAAAAACAGTCGCTTGTTAGTTGTTGAAAGTATCGCTCCTTTTTGTTATGAGGGTTGTAAGGCCTCAAGGTAGCTGTTATTTACTTTATAATGAAAGAAATGTTTCGATAGGGGCTGGTTTGATCATCTAGTTAATTATTGTTATGCATGTATGATATCCTGTAATGAAAAAGTGGAGAGACGACAAGGGTAGTTTTCTTCAAAAGCGTAAGAAATAAAAAGGTAAAACAATTTAACGTTTATATATAAAATTTATTCAGAAATCAATAAAGGGAAGGTTTTGATGTTGTGGAGTGTGGTGGATTGATTAAGAAAAGTTGTATTTGGGAAAAGTATAGGTTAGTGGAGGCTGGCTCGCCGTTCCTATTGTTCACTTGCGCAAAAAATGCGCTTAGTGGACGTGTGCTAGGCGTCTATGCTCAACGCTCCAAGTCCGGGGCTGCTTGCCCAGAAAAATTTGGGTGTCTTTCTTGCCGTATGCAAGGATTGGAAATTAAACAGGTTTTTTGCTAAGCGTGGCTTAGCGATTGCGTAGTGTAAAAAACCTTAGATTATTGCCGCATTTGGATTAGGGCAAAGGTTTGTATATGTTTTTTGCTGGTCACCAAGCGAGCGGGCGCCAAAAATACATATACATTGCAGAACCTTCAGGATAAAAGAGAGAAAATAATTAAAGAAATGAACACGTAAGGATATGAATTTTAGCTATCAGAACATTCTTACCTTCAGGCTCATACAACTAGCGAATAGCACACATTCTAAGAGATGCTTACCCTGTGGCAGTTGTATGAATAAGAACGATTGGGCGCGTTAGCCAGTGTTTCGAGAGCAAAAAAGTTGGTGGAGAGTGTAGTTGCAAATGCCGACTATAGGGGTCCTAGTGCGTTGAATGACTGATTTGACCATGGTTTTTTTATAATGATACTAGCTGTACCGTGCGCTCCGGCACGCCTGTCCCAGCTAGGCCCTCCGGGCGGACTGCCCTGGCGGGCGGCGTCTCGGAATGAAAGTATGAGGTGTCCAAAATTGATTACCTTTTATGTAAATTGTTTTTTTTTTTTTATTTATATATATATAGCTGACCCGGCCACGCGTTGCTGTGGCTAAAGTTTTTGTTATATTACATTATAGTAAACAATCTAAGAGGAACGATAAGAGAACATCAGTCACGGAGTCCACTATGCTTTTTCACACAGATAGTATTTGTAAAAAATATGGTGATCTCCTTATTTGACTTTCTACTACTATAACCCTTTAGTACAATGAAATTATTTACGAACAAAGACGAAAATGTTGATGTTGGTATACAAATTCACTGGATTGAGATTTGAAGGGGAAGTACGTTGAACACAATTAATTAAAATGTTCTTACACTTGATATTAAGCAGAAATCAATACAAAATAAAAATTTATCAGATTTATTATTTCCATTTAATTTTATAACAAATAAGTATATTACAGTATAATACAGTAAATAACATGTGACGCTTAAACTCATGAATGAGGTAGGTCGAAGACAGACAGTCTTAAACTTCTTAAACATTAATATCTATTTTTTGAATTATAAATACTTTCAATTTCAATTTAATTTAACACCAATCGGTGACAATGTTTTTGGTTAACTCTGTCTTTAGCTAACACAAATAGATTCGACGGTTTCCCAACACGTGAACACGCAACATGCCCATGAGAAAAACATGGATTTTCCAAATCTAAACCACAAATGGACATTGTTTGACCGTGAGATTTATTTATAGACATGGCGAAAGCTAAACGAATTGGAAACTGTAGCCTTTTGAAGGGTATGGTAGAATCTGATGGTATCATCGGAATACGTGGCAGCAGGACCATTTTTCCTTTAAACTTCCCAGCCAAAATGGTTGCTTCAAGAATGTTTCCGGTGATCTTTTTGATGACCAAACGCGTACCGTTACATGAATTGAGGTGGATTCAAATTACGGAGGAGAACAATAGGGGAACCAATCTTTAATCGAAGATTATGTGGTGGCATTCCAGGGATATCTAATGAATTTAAAAAATTCAATCGGAAAATTTACACTTTCATTTTCATCAACAACAGTATCGATTGATTTAAAAGACATCAGATCGCCTGGTAACAACTGTTGTATCTGGAAGTTAATTTCGTCAACATCAACGTTTTTGGCTGCCAAAATCGCCCGTTGACTGAGACATTCATGATTCAAATAATTATTCTGTATATCCGGGAAGAATACTCTGAATCAATTCATTTTTATCCTGAACAACAGTGCAAAAATTGTCTGGTAGTTTAATGCATCGCGTATTTGGTTGCAGTTCTATTTCACCGTTCCCAATATCTAGTAGTTGTTCGGAAAATATTTGTGTTGATGGATCATTTTTGCAATTGTACTCGCATATTTATGGTCAATCTCATGTGGCCGGCTATGCTAACACCAAAAATTTAAAAAGTGGAAATATTTGAATTATACGGTATTTCGTTCACTACAAAATAAATTTAATTAATTTTATAGCGTCAACAACACGTGGTAATTATGCTGTTAAAATGTAGCTTATATGACACGTTCGTAGATTTACCATAGCAGCGCCATCTATTGATTACTTACTCAACCCAGTCGAAAGGTATCGACATCTGTTAGAATCATTTGGAAATTGTGACTGTCAAATAATAACAGACAAATAATTAGCAATAAATTAAAATTGCGACTATAATTTGAGATTTAAACTATCCTACCTCTCAAGTTGGATCAAACTGCACATGGTGTGCGAATTTTATTATAATCGGTTCAGTGGTTTAGGAGTCCATTGAGCAACAAACATTGTGACACGAGATTTATATATATTAAGACAAGATTGATACAAGAAGAAGTTGCACTAAAAAGGTACTACCTCTGTAGTCCATGGTGGACCCTTGTAACGTGAAGATAAGGGGAGATTTAGGGATTGGGTAGCAGTCGAAGGTATCTGTGGATGCTGGTCTTGAAAGATTGAAGGTTAGAAGTTGCTGGAAAGACGGTCGGGGGAAGAGAGTTCCAGTCTCTAGATGTCATAGGGATAAATGAATTGACGAATGCGTTTGTTCGATTAGTATCTAGTTTACGCGCGTAGGGGTGTTGAATTTTAGAAAATCGTGTATTTCGCACAAATGAAGCCTTTGGTGGGATTATCGATTTTATTTCGTCAGAACAAAAGTCATGGTAATATCTATAAAAAAGGGAAAGGGCGTAGACAGATCTACGATGGGCTAGGGAGTCGAGAGTGTCAGTTATTGTAGGATCGCCTATCAGTCTGATAGCTCTCCTCTGAATTGCAAGGTATTAAGAGAATAAAAATTGTGGCAATTTTGAACATTAGTATTATAATAAAACCTTCTTTAAATTTCGAAACACATTTTTCTATGGTATATATCTAATCAGGTAATTGAACCTATAAGAAATAACAGATAAAATATTTCTAATTGAAATAGTGACGATTAAGTTAAAACCTTCGACACTTTAATTTCAAACAAATAAATTATAATTATATACAGGGTGTTTAGAAAAACCGTTCCAAGACTCCAGGGCGTGATTCCTCACATCAAAATTAGATGAAAAGTTCCAATAAACATTGGTCCAAATACGCTTCGTTTTCTGTCCGATTCTTTTTTTAAGAAAAACGTCTATCTTGAGAACGAATTTAGATATCTTTATTAAACTTGGAACACCTGTACTTAACTACATTATCTACTATTTAAAAAAGTACCTAAATTTTATCTTGAAAATTTTCAAAATGGCGGCCGTTTAAAATTTTTAATTGTGAATAACTTTTTAATCTTTCAGTTTATTAAAATTAGTAGTATTATATAAAATGTTACCCTTTTTATTGTGAACAAAATGACACCTTGTTTTACAAGATCCGATACAAATAAACGAAGCTATGACAAAATTTGATGGAAAATAGGAGGAATGAATGCCGGTCTCAAAATTCAGTCTACAGGTGTGTTACAGGAATTTTGTCATAACTTTGTTATTATTTATCAAGTTTGTTCTGGGAGAATAGGTTCGAGATGAAAAATATTTAAAAAAAATTTAAATTTAAATTTAAAATATAAGAAAAATTTCTTATCAACAAGACTATAAATATTTCGGGCGTCGAGACCAAATGTCCTGAAGATGGGCTGGTCGCCCGAAATATGTATAGTCTTGCTCATAACTTCATAGGCAATTTTTCTTTTATTTGGGAAACCTACCTAGTAATTTATATTTTTTAAATGTAAATTATATTATTATTATTTTTTGGCTTTTCGCCCTTTCTAGATATCAGCCAATTTACGATACTACTATATTTTTAAATTTTCTCTTTTATCTAGGGTTGAGATTTTAGCCAGTTGCCGAGAGTTGGACTCGAACCCGGGTCCAAGAATTTAAATTTTTTGATTTTATCTTTAATGAATCAACAACTGCTACTCTCAGTAAAACAAAATCCCTTTAATTGAAATAAATTAACTTAGTTTTATTGACCCATTTATCAAAATTTGAATTAGCACTTTAAATAATATGCTGTATGTTTTTATATAAAGAGGGCCGGGTAAAAATTTTACTGTTCTGCGGTCTAAAAAGGTTAGGAAAAGCTGATTTAGATAACAGGCCCTATTGGGAAATCCCAAATCCAATCGATATTTATATATTTGGATTCCATACAGAAAAAAAATTGAGTCGATATAAATATTCTAAGCTGAAATTCTATTTTGTGACGTTGTGGTCTTGCATGTGTCATTGGCACTTGGCTTTTGTTCCGTGGGCTTGCATTGATTGTGGCCTAGGTCCTATCCTCCGCGCCCTTTAAGTCAACACCATTTGCCTCTTGGCATACAAAGATACATATCATGTGGCGAGATCTATTTGCTGAACCTCACCGCAGCCTCAAAAAGCAACCAGCTGACGGATAAATAAACCTATTTCGAATTTGACGTTACGTAAATAAATTATACATATTGTATATAGAGATACGATATATTCAACGAACACCGTTCGGATTTATATGTAAATAAAAAGGAAATTCAGAATGGGTACTGATAAAACAACAAGAAACCAATTATTTTAAATAAATATTTTCATATTTATTTAGTAAATAGTTAATTAAGATAAAAAAATATATCCATTCACCTTCAGTAAATATTAAATGAAATATACTGCAACGGCTCCTCGTTGCTAGACTCATCAATAGTGATTTGAAAAATTAATTAATAATTAATATTAATTTATTATTTTATTATTAAACAGATAAAAAGAATTTGGTCTTTTAATATTCAACATGATTGTATACTACAATTTGTGACTATGGTTAGAGTTCGTGGCTGTGATGAAACTGTACTAGATGAAGGAGCCAATCAGCCAAAGATGGAATCACTGGGTTCAATAAAACACCTTTATTAAAACGTTTCGGCCTGAATTTTATTTGGCCATCTTCAGTTAATTAGGAGTTATACACAAAATGCGGTACACATATGTGATCGAAACTTTTGGGTCCAGACACGTTATAAATTTACATGAAGCTAAATTTTTTTTTATTTTTGACAAGGGTTGGTTCGATCCCATATGTGTTACCGCATTTTGTGTATAACTGCTAATTAATTGAAGATGGCCAAATAAAATTCAGGCCGAAACTTTTTATTAAAGGTGTTTTATAGAACCCAGTGATTCCATCTTTGGCTGTTACCTCCTCCTTCATCTAGTACAATTTGTGACTTTGGTTGATACCATAGGTTCCGTAATCTATACCTGAGGACCCTTTGAAGTTGCGCTTGGCGAAAAGTTAATTAAATAAAAAAAAAAAATTAAAGTTTACCATATTTAAATTTATTAGTTGGCTCTAACTTTAGCTGGCTCTGATAGCTCAGCCCTCCAAAATCAATCTAAAAAATTTGCTGAGAGCGTACCTTGGCTTGAAAATATTTTCTTTTACCTTCTATATTAATATGTAAATATTGTTAATTTAAATAAAAATATACAATGCAATGAATGCAATGATATATTTTAAAATAAAAATTTTTCAATTGCAAGTTAAATGTATATGTTAAATATATATCTAATACACATTAGAGTGTAAACTTCCATTTTTTATCATATATGACGTATTATTTCCGTTCGAAGGAAAAAGAAATATAGAATCGTCCAATTAAAGCTCCTACTTAAAATTATGATCGTAAGTTGTCGAAAAAAATATGAAAAATAGTTTCTTTCCATAACAACAATATTAAATTTTGTTTGTTTTTCCTCTGCCCTGTAAAATTTCATTGTTGTGAGTTAGCAGGCTTACACTCTAACAATATATGATTAGAAAATTGTATTATTAAATTTTTACTAAATCTAATGTGATTAAGGGGCCAAATGTTTTTAATTCCAGGGTGCTCATAATCGTTCAGACGGCCTTGTTCTCACTATTTGTGGATAAATTAAGATTGTAATTTGTGGCTAAATTGACTGCTAAGTAATAGTAATAACTTTGTTTAAATGAAGTTCATACAGGTAGCTTGATGTAGAATTGCTTATCAACCTATAGTGAAATACCGTGTATGGTTTATAGTGATGCAAGTGGCAGTTCATTATATTAAGTTGAATGATGGCTTTTTAATAAGCAAGTCCTTTTACCTTTATACAATAATTTACTCCATCCGGTTCACCCATTTATTTCTGAAACAAAACGTGAATAGAAAATGGCAAAAAATTGCATTATTAATTTCTACTTTAGTAGTTTGATTTTTATGGTAAAAATACATATTATGTACAATAAAATAAATAAATTGACACGTTCTGATGTTGCCATCCACTTGACTTTACCATACATTTCTGGTTGAGTTTGGTACAAGGGCCGAGATTTTAATTTTAATTTTTTAACACTACAAACCCCCCCCCCCCCCCGTTTGGGCGGTTAGTTTTTGCATTTTTAGTGTTCTGGGAGCCCATTGATTACGTATACAAAATTTGGTTGAGTTTGCTCAAATGGCCTAGATTTTTATTTTTTGACCCCCCCCCCCCTAATTTTGGGGCCAGAAAAAAAATATTTTCGTTATTATAGGTTCATTTTATAGTATATTTCATTTTTCTTGTTTTTTTTAGTTTGAAAATATTATAATTTTAAATTTTAACCCCTCCTTAATTTTGGGTCGATATGCACCAAAATCTAATCAGCTCTTAATCTCACTGCAACAAAACTACGTGTGAAGTTTGGTTTTGATTTTCACACTAGTTTTTGAGCTGGTTCGTCCACAAAATTTGGTAACGGACATACTTACTAACAGACTTATTAACAGACATTTTGACAAAACAGTTATTATTTCAAAAAATATAATTTTTTCGATGTTCACTTATTAGAGCTTTTTTGTAGACCGAAATGCCATGGTTTCGCCCAATTTTTTTAATCAAAATTGTTTCAGCCGTTTTTGAGATATTTCGAAAAAAAGAAGCAAAAAAAAACATTTTTTTCATGCACGATTACAATACTTGACCATACCCTGTATCGTAAAGTAAAAACATATACATTTAAGATGATGTTTCTCTTACTTTTTTCTTTTCTCTTTTCCCCTTCATGGCCTCGGAATGATTTTGATTTTAGCCTGTCATATCTCAAACTTCCCCCAGTAGCACAATGTTTCAAACTACCTATATAGTAACTATATAAGGATTATATATATTCTCGAAAACTATATAGGCGCTATATAGTTACTTTATAGTTTGAACATTGTGCCACTCGGGTCATTATCAAAAAATATTTTTTTATTCTATTTATTTTTGACCCTCTCCAAATTAATCGATTAATATTTTAATACAATTTTTGATTTCGGGGTTATTTTTTTTTAACATTAAAATATTTAGTTTTTTATTGCAAAGTAATGGTAGGCTAGTGATGAAAAAAATATTACATTTCCAAATAAGATGTATTTATTGGACTGTCATTCTTTCTTTTTCCCCTTAAGAGAATGACAGTCCAATAAGTACATCTAATTTAGAAATGTAATAATTTTCTTCACTATCCTAGGGCTGCCTTCCATTACTTTGCAATTAAAACTTCTACCAGTCTGTCTCTCTCCAAAGAGAACATTTCTTCAAATTGTATTTTCTTTTCGAGGTGTTAATGGCCAAGTTACTTATATGAATAATTTTCTAGACTATCAATTATGAAATAAGAAATTAGCTTCAAAATTGCAAGCCGAAACGTCGTCATCAAGTTATAGGTAAAGCGTTTTCTTATTTTCCCAAATCTAAGCCGATAACTATTATAGATCAATCGAATTTAGGGAACACGGTGTTGGTTATAACGAAACATTATTAAAATAATATTAGGTTGGAGTTGGTGGTGTTTCACAAGGAGAAAAATAAAAAATAAAAAGATTTTTTTTATAAATTTACTCTATATATTTCAAGCTCATAATTCATCGTCAGGAGAACATTGAATGAAGGTAAAGTGATGGCAAAATTTATTTAATATGATGAACGATTTTTTGTGTGTTTCTGCTGAATTTTCTCCTTATGAAACACCACCAACTCCAACCTAATATAAATAATTATTATAGATCATCAACTTAATCATCAAGACCTCATAAAGAAGCTATTTTAATAGAATAATTAAAACAATAAAACAATTTCAAAATATTGATTAATTAGGTATATGATCATAATCCTATTTTTCTACTATGATAGATTGATCAATTTTTTTCTTATAAAAGTTGTTTCTTTTTAAAAGGATATATCCAAAGATACGCCCCTGGTCTAGTATTCCGATTTGAAATCTCGAAGCTGTGTCCCATGGGCCATATCTACTTTTAGCTTCTTTCGGATAATCTAAAATGTTATCAAATGAGGGTAGACTTTGCTGATGGAATTTTTTTCCCCAACTTCCAATCACGTTTCGTTGTTGAAATAACTGGATGCCAAAGATAATCTGAATCATTCTAATTGAAATTTTATTTTTTTACTATTTTACATAATTATATTAAAAAAAACTTAATTATTAATTTAAAAAAATAACTTAAAAGTTCATTTTTGAAAATCAACTCCCCCACTTTTAGTTTGAATTGTAATTCCTAATGGAAATTGCGAGTTAAGCGAAATGTGAATTCTTGAGGAACATTTTAGAATACAATAGAATCTCATTTGCAAGATTATTATGTATTAAAAGAATGCCTTCTGATCTTTGGTTCTTTCAATGAAACTCTTCATTATATATAAGTATACACTTTTAGGGTATACTCAGGAAAGAACAAGAATCTCTTTAATCGAAATATTACACTTTAAAGAGGGTTGTTCTTTTTCTCTTTTTACTCATTTACTTTTAAATAGGTCGTCAGACATTTTATTAAAAAAAAATATTGTAAAAATATTTAAATGAGGTGAAGATAAAAATGATATTAGCCATGAATAAACATTTCGCAAATCTCTGAGGTCTTTAATTTTACGATGATACAAAAAATCAGAGTTTATATTAAGAGGAGTGTAGAAGAGAAAAGGATGAAGGCAATTCAGGGGTTCTCACTTTCTTATTAATGTAATCTTCTGGAGGTACACCTCATTGCCTAAAACTGAGTCTTTATCTTATCTAGTCCATCGTTATTGTATTTGTATTTCGTGTACTTTCTTTGAAAAAAAAACAAACATAAGAGTAATATTTAATTATAATTATTCAACAAAATCAAACCCCTTTAATGAAATGAAATTAATAAATAAATTAATACGTTCTGATGTGGCCATCCACTTGACTTTACCATACACTTCTGGTTGAGTTTGGTCCACGGGCCGAGATTTTCATTTTTTGACCCCCACCCCCCATTTGGGCGGTTTGTTTTTGCATTTTTAGTGTTCTGGGGTCCCACTGATTATGTATACAAAATTTAGTTGAATGACCTAGATTTTTATATTTTGACCCTCCCCCTAATTTTGGTGCCAAAAAAAAATATTTTCGTTATTATAGGTTCATTTTATAGTATATTTCATTTTTCTTGTTTTTTTAGTTTGAAAATATTATAATTTTAAATTTTATCCCCCCCCCCCCCTTAATTTTTGGTCGATATGCACTAAAATCTAATCAGGTCTTAATCTCAATGCAGTAAAACTATATGTGAAATTTGGTTTTGATATTCACACTAGTTTTTGAGCTAGCTAGTCCACAACAGTTTGGTAACGCACAGACTAACTAACTAACAGATAATTTTTTCGATGTTTACTTATTAGAGCTTTTTTGTAGACCGAAATGCCATGGCTTCGCCCAATTTTTTTAATCAAAATAGTTTCAGACGTTTTTGAGATATTTCGAAAAAAAAATCAAAAAAACCAATTTTTTCATGCACGATTATAATACTTGACTATACCCTGTATGATAAAGTAAAAATAAAGAATGAAATTTAGTAAGTGTTTTTGAATTTTGAAAATTTTTATATTTTTCATAATTCTGTCTCATTGGACGTATTCCTGAAAATTGATTAATGAAAAAAGATATTAAAAGCTTAATATCAAATATGATATTAGATACATAGGTGCTGGAACCGGGAGCCTAGGGGACTTAAAAATTTAAACTCCGGCTCCTACTATGATAAGATAATATGTCAAATTTAGATACCAAGAGGACTAACCCTTTCGGGAGTTGAGAACAGTTCAGAGCCAAATGTCCCAAAATTATATATATATATATATTTGTGGTCTAAGGATGCTGTGGATGCGGCGCATCACAAAAATTTCAAACATTTAGAGTATTTTCATAAATTCAGGTGGATCTTTAAATTTTCAAATTATTATCCGTTTTTCAAATATTTCTAAAAGAAACTTCATTTTGTTTTGAAAAGTATATTGTTTCTCAAAAATGAAATAAAATTGTTGCATAGTTTCAAGGGGCAATTAAAATAAACGATTTTCCGAAAAGAACGAGGAAAAGAGATTTGAAGTCTCTTCCTGGTATATCTTCAGGTTCAAGCATGTCAAAGACAAGTTCAGACGAGTTTTAAAAATTGTTCTCGCTGAGAAACTATTAAAATAGTAATAATACAAAAAAGGAATAAATAAAGATGATTCTGGAATTTTTGGACTAATCCATTTCTAACAACACTCAATATATAAGATCGGAAATAACTAAGAGTGCTATGGACAAGTCATAGCTTGCTTATAGCAATAGAATTAGGAGGAATTTAATATCTTCTTTAAGGACAGGCTGAGTCATTGTAGAAGATAGTCGATTTCCATTTCAGGGACTGTGGAGTTTAAAGTCACAAGATTTAATTTCTCCTACCCACATTCACACAAATCAGTATCCGTTTGGAGCGAAGGTCCCAAAATATATTTTTAAAAATCTAATGTTAAATTTGAAAAATAACGCAAATGTTGCCCTATTCGATGAAATTTGATAAAAAAAGCGGAGATTAAAATAAAATTTCAAAAAATAAAGGGTACTTTTTTGGACAGCATCTCCTGGTTGAAGTCACCAACCACCACTGATATATAACATTATATGATTCAAGTCTAAAATTCTCATAAAGTTGTATCACTCTCTTTTTTCTTCCAGAATCCAAGAGATTGACTCTTTGAATGATATTTTCTCCTTACATCCTTTAAAAATTATTTCCTGCCAAATAAATTCTTTAATATATTCGATAGAAATCGAAAAATAGATACCTATACAGGGCTGATTTGCTAAACCTGTCAGACGACGTATATTAGATCTAAATGGAATGAAGCATTTTTAGATCAGAAAAGCGGAAGCGAAATCCCTCCAAACGAGGAATAAAAAAATCAAGCGATGACAGAATTGATCAAATATCCCAATTTAATAAAGAAGTAAAAAAAGCACAATTTCTCTCTTTTTATCCTTTTTCTTGACTTCTCCGACCCGTGTATTTTTCTTTCTTTTTAATAAAACTGAACGTAAAATAGGTAGATATTTCATACTGAGCAAACAGAGATAAGAAAATATATATTCAATTTTATTGTTGGTTTATTTTATTAGCAAGAATAAGGATTTGTTTTAGAAAATTCTGTTTGATCGTCTCCGAAGAGATAACTGATTTTTTCATCGAATTAGCAGCGAAAATTGTAGTGCATATTTAGAGTGATTTTTATTCTGGTCACGTCCTAATTTTTTCCTTGGTAATTACATGTTTGATGAATGAAAGAATATATTAAAGACTATGTCTGCTGCTTAATATACGAAATGGAAGCGATATTTTGGAAATCTTGGCTTCATTTTGAGCCAAGTAATAAAAAATTCGGTTAAAAGGAAATAAATGATAAAATTATTTTAAATATCTTTGGGAAATATTTATATTAGTAGACTGAATATAAAGATAAAGACTTCATAACTATAATCTGAAATGGATAGGAATTTTGTTGAGGGGTTTTCTTTAATAACTTTTCTTGAAACGTATACACAAAATTTGGGGCGATTTGGAGCAATGTACAGACAGAATCTTCATTTTATAAATATAGGGTGGGCCATTTAACTTTTAAAATCTGAATCGGCTATAAAAAAACTAATGAATATTTTTTCAAAATTATGAGTATATTAGAAAGATTGGACATTTTCATTTATGAATGAAACACATAATCATTATTCGATTTCCAAAAACAGTGCGCAAAAGATCGATTGTTACGTTGGGTGTGTGGCAAGTGGCCCCCTCCTATTGAAACCAAATGTCACCCATGTCATTCTTTTCAATTTTTTGGAAATAAAAATGTTGTTTTCATTCTTAAATGAAAAATGTCCAAACTCATAATTTTGAAAAAATATTCATTGGTTTTTTATCCATCATCATTGGTATACAGTCCCAAGACTGGTTTGATGCAACAATCCGTCTCCACTCGACTCTGTCCCCCGCCAGCCGTTTAACCTCTCTAAATGTCTGGCATCCCATATCCCCAATTATTTGGTTGAAATATTCTAATCTGGTTCTTCCCCTTCCCTTTTCTTTCCCACCTCCCCCTCCAAGATATCCCTAAGCAGTCCCCCATGTCTCCAGTGTGTGCCCCATCATCTGACCTCTTCTCTTTCTTCAGACTCTTCCACAAGGTTCTTCTTTCTCCAGTTTTTTTATAGCCGATTCAAATTCCAAAAGTTAGATGGCATCATCCCTCTATATGGTGAGCAATCTAATGTTTGGAATTTGAATCGCCTATAAAATAAACTAATGGGTATTTTTTCAAATTTATAAGTTTATTAGACAGATTGGATATTTTCATTTAAGAATAAAACACAACATAATTCAAATGACAGCAACGGCTGGCTTGACAGTACTGCATCCGATCAACCCAATTTTCCAGTACATTTTCAATTGGGTTGATCGGATGGGGTACTGTCAAGCCAGTCGTGGCAGTAATTTGAATTATGTTGTGTTTGGTTCTTAAATAAAAATGTCCAATCTTTCCTAATAAACTCAAAATTTTGAAAAAATATCCATTAGTTATTTTTTATAGCCGATTCAAATTCCAAACGTTAGATGGTCCACCCCATAGATAAAAGATACTATAGATAGTCAACTCACACGATCTGACAGGCAATCCAAAGTTTGCAAGCTCGAACACCAATGGCGCTAGTTTGGCACATGGCACTCACACACACTCACATTAAAATGGAGGCAGGAAATTTAAAATTATTTTTTTCTTCACTAAATAATTAAAGATAAAAATAGAAATTAAGACTGAAGCCATCTAGATAAGGAATTATTAATGAGATAATCTCATAAAAAACTCCCGATCTAGATGGCTTCAGTCTTAATTTCTATTTTTATAAAGAAATCAGCTATAAAAGCATAAAAATGAAAATATAGGTAAATATTAAATAAAAGATTGAAAGTTTGGAATAAAGCAATATTTTTATTATTACTTATTATTATTAAAATATTGATATCTGATTACATTTTTATATTTAATATAATAATGAAGTGCTTAGTTATTTAATACATATTTATAAATTATGATTACATTTTTATATTTAATACAAATAATGATGAAGTGGTTATTTATTTAATACATTTTTATTAATCTACCACCGCACCGGTTCGAAAATAGCTCTACTGAGAAGAAGGCGGCAAGAAAGCAATCACATGTTATAATATTATATACATTAAAATATTAATTATTGTTAAAATATATATATAGCATGACATTTTTTAATTTATTATAATTTGATTTTCGGAATTTTTTTGAAACTGGAGATGGATATTATAAAATCAGAAAACTATCTTGGTAGTATTATAGCAAAATGTTTATCTGTATTTATCTGTTTTGTTCTCAATCAGGCACTGAAGACGCTGTTTTAAAAAATGTCTGCGAAACAGTAATCCATGAACTGTCTGTCAATTAATGATTTATTAAACTTATAATATAATACTATCCAGATAATGATCTGACTTTATAATATCCATCTCCAGCTCCAAAAAAATCCGATTATTTGACGTTTAAAAAAATTAATAAATTAACAATTATAATAATAATTACAAATTTAGAATTTTAAATAATGTTCTGGGTATAAAAATGTCAGTGTAAAGTGCTTCGCGCGAATTCTAAAAATTTGATAACTGCTGATGTAAAGAACTAACTGCTTCTTAACATCAAAAAAAGGGGAAGATTTAAGGCAAACGAGGACCAGGCCGTCGGCGCATATCGTGGCTGCGAAAACTTGGTCTTTCTTTTCACTTAAATTGTTCAGAAGAGCAGGAAATAAGGTGTCGATCGCTAAAAGATGATAGCCAACGTCCAAAACGGGCATGGCTCGTCGTGAAGAAGAAGAAGCAGATGATGTAGAAGATCGATTTGAAGATACTCTGCTTGTGGGCGGAAAATCTAATATTTGAGCTCTCTTTTCACTCATTCCTGTAAAGGTATTTAAAAGAAAATTAATTACTTTTAACTTCGATATTGGAGGGTAGGTATTTATATTTTATATATATTTCCATTATTACCAGGTAAATTTAAAGTTGGAATTCTGCCTGATTTCAAATTTGTTCTATTTCGAACCATGACGAATTTGAATTTTTTGCCGAAATGTTTATCACAAACTTTGTAATTATTTGGGTAAAGTGCAGAGATCATCTCTGCCAATATGTTTGCACCAAATATCAAATAGCTAAAACAATTTCATAATTTCAATATAAAAAGCTTTGAAAAAATAATTTCCTTAACGTTTTTTGTCTATGGGTTTTAATTATTTGTTTTTCAAAATAACCTGTTTTTTTGGGTAATATGAAGAATTCCTTTTATATATACGTAGATATTTACAGGATAAAACACAACAAACAGATGGCATAATTGGATTTGTAATAAATCTCTGTATCAATAAAAAGAAAAATAATAATGAATAAAGTATAGTGCAGTTTATATAAAGTTAATTTTATAAAAATATAAATTATATATATATATATATATATAGCTACTTACCTATTGAGAATTGCAGCAAAAAAATATTTCACACTTTTAATAATTGTTTTTTATAATAAAATTAATAGCTAAGAAAAATAATATATTAAAGGAGTATAAAAGAAAATAGATAATAAAATTAAAAACTAAATAATAAAAAATAAGTTTGAAATAAATGCTTTAGTTAAAAAAATAACGAAATTTTATGTTGACTAGAGGTAATTCGTTATGTCAAATGGGCAAAATATCACGTGGTTCCAGGACATATATGTTTCGAAGCGACACTAGCGCTTGGCAGCTTGAAACGGTCGGGAAGTATCAACTTTCAATTTACGCTTAAACCTTGTGAGTTGACACCCCATGGTCCACCCTATATATATGTAAGTAAGTGATTAAAAGGACTACTTTAATTGATTGCTAAAACATATAGATTTTATTTACATTAAATATACAATTGAATAATTAAGTTATTATATACAGGTTATAATCAATTCTTACCTAAAACATATAGAATTGATTAAATGTAGTTTCTTCGGGATGGATGATAAAATATAAAATAAATGTATAAATTACACTTTAACAATATATCTTCAATTAATATTATTTAATTCCTATTATTAATTATATTAATGTTTTGATTCCCTTAAACGTGAATTAGGTGACAGTTAAGCTTAGAACAGTGTTGGCAACTTAACTTATTAGCTGTCCCTAGTTAGTGGCGCTTAAATATAAAATGGGGTATTTTATATTTATATATATATAATATATCGTTATTATTTAATTATGCAATAAAAGTTTTTACGAATGGTAAAATGAAAATTTATATTAAATCTAATAAAATTTCTTTGGCAATTTTAAATGTCATTTCAATCTGTTGGCCAAAATGTGATTGAGCATAATAAATAAAGCGGCTCTCGCTGAGTGAATTAGTAATTTTATCATCAATGATTAATGAATAATTAAATAGTGGATATCATGTCAATAGAAAATGACGAATAATCGATTTCATTCATTTATTCTATACATTATTTATCATAATTTATCATTTATGAATAAATAAATGAAATTAATATTCAAGTTAGTTTTTTATTATAGTTATTAGCAAAGAGAATTTATTAATTAGAATACTAATTTTAAAATAAAATTGTCTATTAAACTTAACCTTTATCAAAATAAGCCTTCAAAAGAAACACATGATGGCTATATCTATAAACTCTAGCCAATCTATTGGACCAATGTGTGCATGCATCATCAAGACAATTCATGTTTTAATGCTGGCCATAGAGAAGCTGCGTGACCTCGAGTATTAGATACTAACGTTCATGGTGGCAAAAAATAGCATCTCTTATGTGAGAGAAATTGAATTTTATATTGGTTATAATTTAAAATCTTGAGTTTTTATTAACGAAAACGAAATGTCAAACGTGATAATTATTAAAAGTGGTTTTCAAAAAATTAATGTTCAAGATTTACGGTCATTGACCAACAAAAAAGGCAAAAATTTAATGCCGGGAAAACCTTTATCTGCCATCACATGATCACCAGGTTCAAGTAATTTTAAAAAATTACTATCATTGGTAATAAAAGGATCACTGGATCTTCCACAATAACATTCAGATTTAAAAGAGATCATTCCTGAAGGAGTTATTCCCAGTAAGAATTTTACTGTGTACCCTGATTTATAATCTGAATACATGTGATTTCTGATTCAAACGAGACTAGACTGTTCGCAATTTATTTCTGTACAGTCGATTATCACTCTACAATCAGGATAGTGTATTTTGAATGCTGGCGGCATAGTTTCTTGTATATTCTCTTTACTAGGCCAAAGATATAATTTTTGGTCTTTTGTGCTAATACGTGCAGTAAGGTCAGGTGGGGCCCGGGGGCAACTGGGCCAGGGGTCCTGTAACCCCAGAGCTTTTTAATTTTACCGCATTTTTTAGCGCAATTCACTTTTTCATATTGGTGGGAAATTTTCAGTGTTCCTGAATTAGAGAAATTTCTTTAAGTTTATTTTATACTTAAGTACTTAGTTAAGTTAATTACTTATTTACTTATTTACAAAGTTATGTGCTTACTTCTTACCTAGTTGCCTTACCCAGTTCCTTGAAAATATTGAGACTTGAGTAAGTACTTAATTAAGGCTTTCTTAAGCATAAGGAACTTATTTAACTTTATTTCAATGGGTAAAATGAAAATATTTTGTTTAGTTGTTTGATTTATGATATTTTTTTTGAATTTTCTGTAATAAAAATCGATTTTAAAAATTATACTTGGCGTTTAAACTTATCTACCTTAAAAAATTCAATAGAATAAAAAAAATAGAGGTCTTGGTGCAACTGGGCCAGCCTAGTCAGGCCCCAATTACCCCGAATCGCTTACACCTTTGATTATTTTTAATCCATATACAAATGAGACTAATTCTACCTACGGCCAGGGCCTTGAGGGATAGGGGAACATGTCCAACTGTTCAAAAGATGTTAAAAATTAAAAAACAGCAAATAAGCTGGGCTGGTCCAATTACCCCACAACGCGTTTAACTGGGCCAACCGCAAAACTTTACATTCAACTTAAGATAATTCCAAAATTTTGAATAATCAAAAGTTGAAAGTATCATGATTATTTGAAGAAAATTTCGTCTTTCAATTAATATAGTCACGAGATCTATAAATTGTGAGGAAGCTTAGTTATAGCCATAAATATGGAGTACTATCCTTGGGAAAACAAAAGAAGCTGGGCCAGTTACCCCACCTGACCTTACATAGTGAAAAATTATTTATATACATGTTGGGAGAACGTAGTAGTTTATGAAAGTACTATCTATTTAGAGAATTTTTTTCAAAATTTTAAAAGTGTTACTTTTAAGAAAAAATCAAAATCAAAATTTTGATTTACATTTTGAAATAAAAAATTTATTAAAACCTATATCATGTTGTATGTCTTTGAAAAGAGCATTAAAAAAGCTACAAAATGACACCTGTCTCACCTCTCTAACTCAGTTAAGACAGCTTTTAGAGCAGTTTCAAGATTATTTGTTCACGGTTTGAGTGATTGAATTCTAACATTTTAAAATTCGCCTCCATGTCACAAGTCAATGTTTCGTTTCATATGACTTTTTAAACTTTTTAAAAAAAATTTTGATTTTGAATATACTTGAAATAAAATAAATTGTTTAATATTTATATATACCTAGTACCTGGAGCCACGGAGCGATATAATATTTAGTTAATGTTTAAAACAAATTAAAAAAAAATTTTATGTTTTTTTCAAAAATATATTCAGTTTTTTCTCTAAAATTTTTATTTTTTTATACCTCTTCAAAATGTGGTAGATCTTTATGCCACATCCTGTACTTTTTAAAATCAGCATTATTCAAGAGGGTTCAAAAGCCGCACGAGATTGACTGAAGAGCCGCATGCGGCTCCCGAGCCACGTCGTGGCCACCTCTAGTATATACATAAACATTTTAAAAATGATACATATTGTTTCGGAGATGAAATTACCTTGAATAAAAATAAAAAATATAAATATTAGATAATATTTTTTTTCTAAAAACTGTTGATAAATATTAGAAAAACACTCCACATCTGACTTTTTGCTAATTGAATTTTTGTTGTTTAAATTTTCGATCATTTCTTAACTCAATCTTTTTTTTTCGTTCTTTACTTCAAATTTTGGAATCGTAAAAGTCAAAACTTGGGAGACAATTTTGCTATATATACCTATTATAAAGGACTTCAAAACCTTCCTATTTATTTTTTATTTTCAGCGATTTGAGATATCAAACTCGTTCTTATTCATCCAGATAATAAGTGAATGAGTGAATTTTTGCAATTTTTCATAATCTTAAGCCAGCCACTTTTGAAAGGCGATAGGTACAAAAATCACCTAAAAATGTCCATTTTGGAGTTCTCACATATCATAATTTTAAAACGAAATGAAATTAAAAAAAATAACTAAATATTTTCATATGACTTAGAAACTCATTTCACAAAAAAATTTAAATTAATAAGTAATAAATTAAACATACCATTATCACATTAAAAAAATTAATTTAAATTCTACGATAAGAGATTTTTCTAGGGATATTTCACATTTCATGATAAATTTTTTTTTTAATTTTTCATCCCCCAAAAAGTTCGACCCTCCCCGAAACAATCATTCAAATAAAATTTTAATACAATTTTTTAACCGACTTCAAAAAAGGAGAAGGTTATCAATTCGACTTGATTTTTTTTTTTTTTTTTGTTGCTATGTTATCTGATTTCTTCGCCAATTGTAAAGCGATTTTTATGATTTTATTTGCGTTGGGTTCAGTATAGTTTCCGATTGGTCCCGTTTTTTTTTTCATTGGTATTGGACCTTTTTTGTTATGTTTGTACCACCACCACTTGCACCCACCCACCCAGGACCCCACCCCCGCACCACCCCACTACGCCTCTGGACCCTCACCTGAGCCCCCCCCATTACGCCTCTGGACCCTCAACTAAACCCTCCACTCCACCCTGCACCAACCCCCGCCCCCGCACCATTACTCCACCCCCGAACCCAGTTTTGTCATTTCTAGCCTTCTAGTGACCCACAGATTATGTTTTTGATTTGTTTATGAACCGATTTTAATGATTCTTTCTGCGTTTGGATCAGTATAGCTCCAAGATAGTCAAGATCCCTAACTATTTATTTATTTATTTCTTTTATGTATGTTCAGCGAGAACTTTTTGCTATGTGGACCGATTTCGATTATTCTTTTTTATTGGAATGGGGATACCTTAGGGGTGATCCCATATTAATTTGGTCAAGTTCTGATTATATGATCAATGACGAAATAACATAATAACGTAATTTAAATCAAGTCACTTAGGTTCCTGAAGAAATTTAAGAAATAACGTAAATCTCCAATTCTTATGAGCATCGAAATTATAATAAATAAAATATTTTATAAAAAATCTTAAAACGTTCATTTAAAACCCGCAAACGTTTCGAGATAATTTCTATATTTATGAATTTAATTTTTTTATAATTTTCTGATTCATTTGTCCGAAGGTTTCTTTTGCGAGATGCATGCAAGGTATTATATCAAGTCACTATTAATAACATCACTAAAAAAGAGAAAAATAAATATAATTTTTATAAAAAAAAATAAAAACGATTTCAAAAAAATTAAATGCAGCAAATAAAATAATAAGAACTCAAAAATAAAATAAAATGCACTAAAAGGTATAAAATAATTATCTAATTTACTTACAACTAAACGACGAAATATTTACATGAAATCACTTTTTGAAGTCGTGCTAAACAAACTATAAGCGAGCAAATTTCATAATTTTTCGACTTTTAAAATGAATATTTCTCCCACCCAAAAAAAATTCATTAGTTCGGGCCTGCTAAGTATACTTCGTTGAAAATTCAATTCAAAACTTTCCGGCTCATGGCTAAAGTTTTATTTACCGATTATATTATATAAGTAGATAGAGAAATGTGGGTAAAACATATTCATGTAGGTAGAAGCAAAACTAAAATTAAATTACGTTAATAGTAGGTACGATCTTTTGAATTTGCCAACACTTGTGTGAATCGAAAGAGATTTCATTCATTGACGAATCCATCGCTCGCAACTAAACATCTTTCTCAATTTAAACTTGACAAACTTAATGTACAGCACAGTAGTATCATCAAGCAACTCCCCTCCTTACTTTCGCTATACACTTGGATAAATGGGGACAAATTGAATCTCCAATTATACCGAGAAAAGGGTGAATAAGATTTTAATCCTGTCTTTGCTCGCAATTAGAGAGAGAGAGAGAGAAAAGGGGGTGGCTTAGAAATAGGAAGAAGGGAAATCGAGAAAGTGAAAACATGAATCATTTAGGGTAAATATTTTTTTTTCATCCTGCGATTGAGTTATTAATTAATTTGCTGTTGATGCTTTCGATTTGTCCCAATTTTATTTTAATTAACAGCCAATGGGAAAGATGGTTTCCATCGAAAGACAAATTTCCATTAGAGAATGTATTTTGAACCATTTACCATCTTAACATCTTTATCATAAGTAAAATATAGTTAAAAATATATATTTTTTTAATTCGTGAATTAAAGAAGGGGAGAAAAAGAAGGTTTTCTGTATGTTTCCTTCATTGATCATTTTAAACCCTGAATAAGGAGGAAAGATTCTCAGAAACGTCCTTTTTCAAGAGGATGAAAGTGAAGTGTTCCAATAAATTTCTTTTATTAGGAATTTTATTTTAATTATCTGTAAGATGCTTTTCATCAATTATCCAGTGAACTAATACAAAAAATACGAATTTAACAATTATTCTTAATTTGATCCTAAATGGTTAACCCAGTAAAAAAATCTTCTATCACTTTCTCTAATTACGAAAATATAGATACATATAATCTATCAAAAGCTCTCAACAAATATGAACAAATAGTTTTCGAAAATTGTTGAAATTTAAAGAGAAGTAGTTTAATGAAAACCACTGATCACACCAAATATAGCGCCGCCTGGTAGACTAGGTTATGCATTCAAATGATAAGCGGGTTCCTTCTTCAGTCGATTAGAACCTTACCTTTTGTATTTTTTTTTCAAACTTAAAACAATTTTATTATTCACAAAGAGAAACAAAAGAGGTTGTCCTCTGCTTGATGCAAATAAACATACACACATATATATCAAGATGATATATCTGTATATATATTATTTATTTGTTTGAGACTATAGTTTCGAAGACTTGATCTTCATCATCAGTCTTTCTTCAATTATAAATGTTTTTCATGGAGTCAATATCATATGGATATTGAAAACTTGGTGTTTTCAATTTCCATATGATATTGACTCCATGAAAACATTTATAATTGAAGAAAGACTGATGATGAAGACCAAGTCTTCGAAATATAGTCTCAAACAAATAAATAATATATATACAGATATATCATCTTGATATATATGTGTGTATGTTTATTTGCATCAAGCAGAGGACAACCTCTTTGTTTCTCTTTGTGAATCAACAACTCTGCTACTCTCGGCAAAAACAAAAAACTTTTCAATTTTATTATTAACATTCCAGGATAGATTTATTATTATTCATTTAATAATTTTCAAAAAGATAAAAAATTATTTAATTGAAACATTATATAGTAGGAAGCATAGGTAGGTAGTTAAGTGTTGTCCATTGACATCTCTGGTGTAGTGCTAACAATTCACAACTTTGACTGGTATGGGCTACAGTAAATTTAAATTATTGTTCTAATGTTCTATCCAGGTCTCACTTTATTACTAATAAAATGAATGTGACTGAGGGATGGTCTTCTGGACTAATGAGGAAACTAACAAGAATCTACATCAGAGCTCATCTTCTCTAGCAAATTTCTTCAGTTCTGCTAATAGTGGAACTGTAGAGAATAAAAACAGCTTTCGGACTGTCTACTATTTTTACATACATTTAAGTGTTAATGAGACCCCATACGGGACAAAACTCAACAAATTTCATATACATAATCAGTAAAAATGCAAAAGCTAACGCCCAAAATGGGGAGGGTCAAAAAATTAAAATCTATGCCCTTGGACCAAACTCAATGGAATTTTGTATACATAATCTTGAACTCACAGAAGACTAAAAATGAAAAAAATAACCGCGAAAAAGGAGAGTTGAGAATCAAAAATAAAAATATAGGCCCTTGGTCCAAACTCAACCAAATTTTTTTATACATAATCAGTGGACCTCTAAAAGACTAAAAATGCACAAGCTAACCACTCAAAATGGGCGGGGGTGTCGTCAGCTGGTATTAAATATAAGAGAGTCAGATAGTATTAAATATATGAGGGGCCAGGTGAATGGTAAAGTCATGTAGATGACCTTATCAGCTTATTTTATGTTTGTCAAAGGAAATTTATTTTATAAAAATCAAAGGAGAATTGGTGGAAGGTCAGCAGATGGATAACGAAAATTACAAATTCTGAATAAAAATAAAATGTATTAGAACTTCGTTTTTATTCTCTTAAAAAGATACGTTTTAGAAGATATTCTCTCCTTTTTCAGGGCTTAAGACGATCAACAAATAAGATAAATGATGATCCAATTAAAAAATATTTTTTATTCTAAAATTGTACGTTATTCTTTGGCTCTCTTTCTATTAATTTTCCATGGAATTCTATCAACCTGCCCAAAAAGAAAGTACTTAATTTAGTAGATAAAAAGGTTGGTCCTTAACAAGGGACGAATTTCCATTACAACGAAAATGTCTTCTGTAATGGAAATTGTTACATTGCTAGGAATACTCTTTTGTTTTCAGTGGCTCCTTCTAAAAAGGCTATGGCTCCCGTTGAGAACCAGTGATCTAGAGTGTGAATAAGATTTTAATCTTTATTAGAGAGAAAGTGAAAGTAGAAGCAGAGGAAAGGGAGATAGGGAAAGGGAAAGCATAAATCAACAAAATTATATTTGTAGTAAATAATATTTTTCATCCTTCGTTTGATTTATTAATTTGATGTTGATGCTTTCGATTTATGACGTAATTATTTGATCGCTATTAAACACCATTTGAATTCGGAATTTAATCTTGACTAAGACTTGAATAAATTTATACCTATGTGTTATATATCATTGAAAATTAAGACGACCCCTCAAAACTTTTAAATTATTTGGATGATCGGAAAAAAAAGATTCTATTTCATTTTATTTATTTTCATTTTTAGTGTTAGTTACAAAAGTAAAAGGGAATCCTATATAAGTGTAGTCCCTCTTGGTCTGTAAAAGAATTGTAGTTTGTAAACTAAATAAGATTCAAACTTGAAATTTACGATTCATTTTCTCCAAAATCAAAAATCATATTAAAATTTTTATTGAATAATTATTTTTGAAAGATTCGATTATTTTGTAGGGTCTAAAATAAAAAAATATTTTTTATCATGTGATGTGAAGTATCCATATGCAAAGTTCTCTTTATTTCGCTATTATTGGCACTGGGGTTCGATTCCAGAGGTCTTAAAAAACAACCCTTCTGACTTATAAATAAAATAATCCATTCCATCTTGGATCTAATGGATTACAAAAACACTCTCTTGTGATTTTCATTAGAAATACATATTTGCTTGTCTGTTTTTCGATAAACAATTCCAATGAAAATACGAGAATAACCATTTTATAGTGGAAGTTATTTTATAAATTAAATCTGTTTGTTTGATATTTGATGGTTTTAGAGAGATTTGGAAAATATCCATTTATCGTGTTTATTATAGAAAATTACTTTCTCTTTCTTTTCGAACGAGAGAAGGAAAAGGGCGTGTACAAGACTATTTTTAAAAACGTCTTAAATATTTGAAATGAATACTCTGACCTAAAATGATTGTGTGATAAATGAAAATACAACTTATCGACTGAAAATAGGAACCAGAATATATTAAATATTTTAAACTATAAGACTCCGATAAAACCATAAGGTGATATTCAATGGGTGGCGTCCAAAATCCAGACAGCCAAAATCCCGAAAAGTCAAAATGCGGACACCCCAAAATCATAATCATATTCAATATATAGCAATACTTCACATCAGTCCAGATTCATGTTCGAAAATGATTTTTTTCAAATTTCAGATATTTTTATGCCAATGAGTAAATTTTTTTTTTTTTTTTTTTTTTTGCTTGAAATCAATACTAAGCAGCCTGGCAGCCAGGCTTCGCCCTCCTCCTGGACGAGCTTCGTAATTTTAGTGTAATTAAAATTTTATAAAACCATCTGAATCGTTTTCTTCAATAGCGAGTAAACTAAAAATTTAAAATGCTTTTTAAATTAATCTGCATCATAATTAAGGGCTAAAACAGTCGAAAAGGACATCTATAAGGATTCTATTTTTACCTGTTGAGTTTAATTTTTAATAAAAACAATTCTACAATTATTAAATTATAGGGTATAAAAGTGATAGTGTGACGTCACAATACAGGGGGCTCAATGAAAATGTGACAGAATGTGACACAGGGGAGGGGGAATATAAAAATTTTGAAATTCGTCTGACGTAATTTATGGACGAGCCCTAAAGAGAAAAATGTATTAATCAATAATAACTAATTATCGGAAGAAATTTTTAGTCGAAATTAGTTACATAAAGCATAGAAAATTGTTTCCCATTAAATTCCTAAAAAGGTTGCTGCTAAAAAAATCACTTAATTTTATCCTACGTCTTCTCTGTAAAAAATTAACAGCCTTTGAAATGTAAGTGTTTCCAATATTGCAAGATCACTTTTAGTCCAAGTTTGAGTCTTTCTAGAATAATCGTAATACAAAATAATTTCTAATCGACCGAAACTTGTACTTTTTTTTTTTTTTTTTTTTTTTTGTGGAGGGGAAATCCGTACGGACACCCTAAGGTAGTGCCGGACTCCCACCGGCTAAAACCCCCCATTCCCCGTTTCACCCCTCCTCCGGGACCGCTTGTCGCATTACTTCAGAGGAGGTGGGCGATCTTCTCTAGTTGTTGTCCTTGTTGTGCAGGATGTCCTTACACAGATTAGCAACGACTTTCCAGTTGTTCGGACTCTCTAGCATCAGTGTCAGGACATTATCCACTGAAAGCGTGGATCCAAGCACTGTCTCAGCCCGGGACCTCCTGTCAGCCCATTTCTTGCAAAGAAAAATTGTGTGTTCTGGTGAATCTGCCGAGCCACACAGACCACATTGGTCGTTATCTCTCAGATTCATTTTCCTCAAGTAGGTTCCGAAGTTGCCATGCCCGCTCAATGCCTGTGTTAGGTAGTAGTCCAGCTCTCCGTGCCTACGCTGACACCAAACTTGCAGGTCAGGGATAAGGCGGTAAGTCCACCTCCCCTGATCCGCATTTTCCCATCTGTGTTGCCATCTTTCTAGCATCCACGTTCTGTTCAGGACTTTTGAATCGGGGTCTGCGCCAAAATTGTAGGACCGCTCAAGAGCCCAGCAGGTCGATCGGAGGGACTGCCACCAAAACACGAAACTTGTATTCTGACTTGTCTCTGTCATCTCCATTCTTAGATGCTAACAGAAAACTGATATAGATTCTTCCATATGCGACCTTTATAAAAAATAAATTCTCAATTTCTTCTTAGGCCACACTCAAAAGAAATACATTAATTTCCTCCTGCATCCATCTAACCAAAAACTATTCAAAAGATTCTATACCTACAATTAAAATATTTTCTAAACACAATATTAAAATAATATTTTAATCAATACGTATTAATGAGGATGGGTGTTTAGAAATGTCTGAAACTTGAAGAAAAATATTTTTTTCTGTCTGTCTGTCTGTCGGTCTGGGTTTTGATAACCAAGATAATTAATTCATTAACAGAAAGTTATAGAAAATTCGTTCTGGTGGCAAAATGTTTTTTTTTTTTTTTCAAAAACAAAGAAGTGTTAGCTTCGTAAATTTTACTTGTAAATGTAGAAAATATGAAAAAATCGAATTGTTACATGGGGAGCTTCTGAATAACTGTTATTAATAAGGAGCTGATATTTAAAAGAAATGTACTTATTATATTGTTTACACCTCTATGCCAAGTTTCAGTTTTCCAAATGAATACAACTTTAACAAGGTAAAAATTATTTTATTTGTTCTTCAGAATTCACCCAATTTTTTTTACCAACATAGCGAAACATACAAGTTAAAATATTACATTTATTTACTAGAGATTCCTTTTTGGAAGACTTCTTTATTCAAAAGCTTAAAATTAAATTTACTCGAAGGGATAAATTCGTTACCCTTGAAATATACAAACTGAGTTTAGAAAAATAAAACAAGTTTTGTGGACGTCAGAGTCAAAACTCACAGGAAAAATTCAATCGATGTTGTGTGTACTCCTATATCTCCGCAACAATAGAAACATTTTACGGTCAAATGAATCAAAATTCAGACACACAGGCAAATCATATAAATAGTTAAAAAAAATGGGAGTATTAGAATTTTTCTAATTTCAAAATGAAAATAGAATATTTAGTCCCATTTAATATAAAAATATATTTTTACCGATAAAACTCGAATTAGATTTCAGTGGGAATTCCATGATGGTGTCTTCCGAGGGGTGAACCGCGACCTAATATCGTGTACACCTACTTCCACTTTCTTTTCCAAGTAGAAAACAACAGATGAAGGGGCATTATCTAATGAATTCGAAAATAATTCCGCAAAATTCAAAAGTCGTGTACACCTAATTCCAATCGCAGTTCACCCCTAGGTGTCTTCTATTGAATCCATGTAGCTTTTGACAATTTTTTTTTCATTAAAATTCATTTACCATATACCCATTTTCAAGTCGAATTCCATAGAAGACACCCTAGTGATTTTTTTTAAATTTTTTAGGACCACGAGCGTATTTATAATAAATTTTTGAATACCTGAATCGTCTAATGATGAATTTATTTTTTTCTGTTTCAGAATTTATCCATTCTGGTGGTGCTTTTATACTCCTGGCGAATCGGCGTCAACATGAAAAAATACCAAGCACTTGAAGATGTCTATTATGGCAAGTGTTTCCCGTTTTATTTGACTGTAATTTTATGGCTTTTAATAACTCGCATCTCCTCGAAACGTTTTATCTCGCTCTTGGCCATTCTCTCTTTTTTCTTGTTTAATGGTCGTTTTTAGTGGTGCTAACGAGGCGAGTAGAAGTGAGTGGGAGAGCAAAAAATTCGTTTTTATTGAGATAAATGAGTGGATTGGATTGATGATAAAAGAATTAACGAGAATGGGTCAGAAGTTTGCTGGGGAGATGGCGAAAATTTGTTGTTGTGGGTGGGGGAGGCTTATCAGTTTCCGGTGGTAAAATATCATGCATCGCTTTCCATTAATTAACAAAACAAGAATAAAACAATCATCAATGTTAATTTTAACTTTTTTCATTATTAATTTTTTGAGAAGATTACAATTGGGCAGGGGTGTCCAACCTTTTGGCTTACACGGGCAGAATTTTAAGGAAAAACAAATGCCTCGGGCCCCATTTAACTAATTCCAAAAAATATAGGTAGTTAATAATGTAGAATAATGATATCCACCAAGGCAAAAAAGCAAAAATATCATAGCATTCTAATCTTTGAGTTCTTTTCCTTCAGAATTTTGTTTTTAAAACATTTATCTAATTCTATTAGCAATTTGAAGACTTTTAAAAATATGTACAGGGTGGCGCAGATGGATCTGGTGGTTTTAAAATACTTGTCAAACTGTGTCGGGTGGTTTTAAAATACTTGTCAAACTGTCAATTTTAAAGGTATTGGATTGAAATAAAGTGCAAAACGTGTAGTTACAATGGAAGTTTATTAACAAAAAATTAGTAAAGTTAGTTTTTAAAAATTACATCCATCAAATGCCCTCCTTCTCGAGCGACGCATTCTTGGAGTCGGTCCTTAACGTTCCGCATTGCCCGCTCAAGCACATCACCAGGAATTAATGTGATTTCGTTGTGAATTGCTGCCTTCAACTCCTGAATGGTCCGGGGTTTGTTCATGTACACCCTTGCTTTTAAATAGCCCCATAAGAAGAAGTCACATACCGTGAGGTCCGGTGAGCGAGGGGGCCAATGGAGATCTCCATTACGGGAAATCAAACGGCCAGGGAACAGAGCGCGTACAGCTTGCATTGATATCCTAGCGGTATGTGCAGTTGCCCCGTCTTGTTGGAACCACATATTGTCCATGTCGTAATTGTTCTCTTCAAGTTGTGGGAGCAGGCGGTTACTGTTAATTCGCAGCGTTATGTGAACATGATTGAATAATTTCTTCTCCCACAACTTGAAGGAACAATTACGACATGGACAATATGTGGTTCAATTCACAACGAAATCACATTAATTCCTGGTGATGTGCTTGAGCGGGCAATGCGGAACGTTAAGGACCGACTCCAAGAATGCGTCGCTCGAGAAGGAGGGCATTTGATGGATGTAATTTTTAAAAACTAACTTTACTAATTTTTTGTTAATAAACTTCCATTGTAACTACACGTTTTGCACTTTATTTCAATCCAATACCTTTAAAATTGACAGTTTGACAAGTATTTTAAAACCACCCGACACAGTTTGACAAGTATTTTAAAACCACCCGATCCATCTGCGCCACCCTGCATATATCGAGTTTAATTATTTCTTAACATTTCCAAATTCTTGAATTAATTGAATGTTTTCTCTATATACATGTAAGTTTGAAAACTGCGCGTCAAACTCGAGACAGCACAAGCGAGCCAGCCAACCAGTCCCAATGACATGACATCAGTCTCAGCTGACGTGTAACTTAATAAATCAAAAATTATAATTATTAATAAGAGATAATAAAGGACCTGAAAAATCGATTCAAAATTCAATTTCAGGTATTGTTCAATATTTGATCTGTATTTAATTTGTATATAATTTGTAAATATTAATGTACATTATATCATAACCTATTAAAACAAAATTCAATTTCAGAATTCGATTTTTATTTACCTAAGAAGAAACTTACAAATCGATTTTTTTTCCTACCACCAAAAGATGCCGATTAAAGTAAGGATACATCTAAAAAAGAAGAGATTGAAGGTTCCTTGGTGAATTCGATCAAAAGCATAAAATTAATATCGGATAATCTAGTCTATGCATTTCCTGAAGAACATCAAGGTGAGAAATCACACAAAGAACTAAGCCAAATTACTTTAATAAAGTCAGCGTTTAAAAGCATGTCCAAAGAGGGACATTTCAGAAATGTTAATATAACTTTATCAGATGAGATTAAGAAACTATATATAGATGAAGACAATAATTTTATATTTAAAGATTTTTTTTTGGAAGAATCGACTGAAGGAAGTCTAGATTCTTCAATAAGATCCAGAATTGATGAGGATAAAACTGATACTCTCAATAACCTGGACTTAGAAATTAAAAGAAAAGAAAACATATTATTAGATATCGAAAAAAAATTTAACTTAAATAAATTTTATGGCATTCAACAAAATGCAGCAGAATGGTTAAAATTTTTTGAAATAGAATGTGAACGACATAAAATATATGATAGTATTATGAAGATACAAATTATAAGATTCTTCCTAGAGGGCAATTCAAAAGAATGGTATAGAAGTAACTTGAAAAAGATATCTGATAACGATTGGTCAAAATGGACAAAATCTTTTTTATTGATTTATGCAAAAAGAGGTTGGGCTGAAGTTAGATATGCTTACAAATTTAAGTATATAGATGGTTCAATAATTGATTACAGTTTAAAAAAAGAAAGTCTCTTACTAGATGCTGAACCGTCAATCTCAGAAGTGTCAAAAATAAATCACATTGTTATAGGTTTACCTCAAAATATACAAGATATTCTTGATAAAGAAGAAATAAAAAATACAGACCAATTGATTAATATTCTTAGAAAATATGATTTAGAATATTTAAAAAAAGATAGAAAAGAAATTAAAAAAAACCTAATGACAGATATGTTATAAAGACACCCTGTTACAAATGTGAAAAATTAGGATGGCCAAACAGATACCATCCTACTGCTATATGTCGTAATGGAGAAAGATATAAAGAAAAATATGAAATAAATTTAAATGAAAATATTGAGGGGTTTAAGAACCAAAAAAACTAGACGGCCCCGGTAAAATCACACCATTGTTAACATTAAATGTACTAGTTGATGAATCTAGGAATATTGAAGCTGTTTATGACACAGGTTCTAATGTGTCATTAATAAATTATGAAATAATACAAGAACTAAAAAAAAATAAAAAAAGATAAAACAATATTTAAAACAATAAATGGTGTGAATTTTGTAGAAGGCCGGGCCCACTTGCTACTTAAAATAAATAAAATATCTGATTTCATAGATATATATGTCGTAAAAAATAATAACTTTTCATACGACATGTTACTTGGCTTAGATGCAATAAAAAAATTTAAACTGATTCAGAATGAAGAATTAAAAATATTTCAAAAGATTAACAGTAAAAATGTAAAAGAAATAAAAAAAGATAATTTTAAATTAAAAGAAATGAATAATAAATTAGAAGAGATAGACACATTCCAAAAACAAATGATAATACAAAAATAATTGAAAAAGAATTAAAAATAGATAATATTGAATTAATAGAAAATAATAAAATAAAACAGATAAATTTAAATGAATATATAAACATTAATGAATATGAACATTACTTAAGTCATTTAGACGATAAAAAAAGAAATGATATAAAAAACTTATTATTAAAAAAGAAAAAGGTTTTGCTAAGGATAAATATGACGTTGGAAGAGTCCAAAATGTGGAAGCTCAAATAAAATTAATGGAATATAAATATGTGTCAAAGAAACCATATCGATGCTCTTTACCAGATCAAAAAGAAATTGACTACCAAATATCAAAACTTCTTGAAGCTGGATTAATAGAAGAATCTAGTTCACCTTTTGCAGCCCCAGTTACATTGGCATTCAAGAAGGATGAAGGCAGAAGATCACGTTTGTGTGTCGATTTCCGAGAACTTAACCGGATCCTTATTCCGGAAAGTCATCCTTTCCCAAGGATTGAAGACATAATGGTGAAAGCGGGTAGTTGCACTTGGTTCTCAGCTTTAGACATAAACTCTGCATTTTGGTCAATCCCAGTGAGAAGTAAAGATAGAGACAAATTGGGATTTGTTACCCAAAATGGTCATTGGCAGTGGACTACTTTGCCATTCGGTCTCAAAGTGTCGAGTAGTATATTCCAGAGAGTGTTAGCAAACATAATAAGAAGAAACAAACTAAGTGATTTTTGCATAAATTATATTGACGACATATTGATATTCTCTAACACCTTTGAAGAACATTTAAAGCATATCGACTTATTAATAGATGTGATCCAAAAAGAAGGTTTCAAATTAAAACTTTTAAAATGTAATTTCGCCAAAAATTCAATAAAATATTTGGGCCATATCATTGAGAAAGGTCAAGTGAGACCATATAAGGACAACCTTATAGCAATAAAATGTTTTGAAAGGCCTAAAAACAAGAAAAATATAAGACAATTTCTAGGGAAGTGTAATTTTTATTATAAATACATTGAAAATTCAGTAAAAACATTAGAGCCTTTACACAACTTATTAAGGAAAAATGTCAAGTTTGAGTGGAGCGAGAGTTGCGAGCAAGCATTTAACTCAATAAAAGAATATTTGTGTTCAAGCCCAATACTTTCAATTTACGACCAAGACAAAGAGGTTTTTATATACACCGACGCCAGTATTGAAGGTCTTGGAAGTGTGCTTAAACAACCACAGGCAAATGGTGTTCTCCACCCAGTAGCCTACTTCTCAAAAAAATTGAACCCCACCCAAAAAAAGCACAAGGCTATATACCTAGAATGCCTAGCTATTAAAGAGGCCATAAAATACTGGCAACATTGGTTAATAGGTCGGCAATTTACTGTAATAACTGACCATAAGCCTTTGGAGACTTTGCGAGTAAAAGCAAGAACTGATGAACCTCTCGGAGAACTGATATTCTATCTGTCTCAATATAATTTTAAAATTATATACTCTCCAGGAAAAACAAACTTAGAGGCTGACTCTCTATCAAGAAACCCAGTATTAGAGAGCTTTGAAAACGAAGAAGACATCTTAAAAGTAGTAAATATAATATCTTTGGAAGAAATCATGAATGATCAGGAGTTAAACAAAGAAGAATTAAATAATTCTAAGAATGTAGTAAAAAAAGGTGATATCGCGTTCAAAGGTTTGAGAAATAATGAAAGAATATTTGTATCAAGAAGATTTGGCGATGAATTAATAAAAAAAGTTCATGACTTCTATGGACATATTGGTGTTAAGCATTTGCTAAATAAAATAAGACCTCATTATTATTTCAAGAATATGGACAAATTAATAAAAAAATTTTGCAGAACATGCTCGACATGCATTGAAAACAAATCAAGAAGAAGCAGATTAATAGGACAAATGTCACAGCTTGGACCCGCAAAAGAACCATATGAAATCATGTCAATTGACACAATTGGAGGATTTTCTGGGAATAAATCATCTAAAAAATATATGCACATCCTAGTGGACCATATGACAAGATATGTATTTGCTCTGACCTCAAAAACACAGACAGCAAATGATTTTATAAAATTGATTGACCCAATAACAAAAAAAATTCAATAAAGACATTATTGGGCGATCAATATGCTGGGATAAACTCAAAAGAGCTAAAAAACTACCTCAAAGACAAAAATATCAAATTAATATTCACTTGTGTTGATTGTCCTGAATCGAACGGTTTAAATGAGAGGGCAAATCAAACAATCGTAAACAGAATAAGATGTAAAATAAATGGGGACAACAAAAGAAGAAATTGGACTGCGATAGCAGATGAATGTATCAAGGAATATAATAATACTGTTCACAGTGTTACAGGATTCGCACCAGAATACTTACTTTTCGGAAACAAATCCGAGATAATTCCAAGAAGTCTCCAACAGGAAAGTAATATGGAGAAAGACAGAGAGCAAGCAGTAAAGAACTCGATCGAAGAATTCAAAAAAAATAAAGCCAGAGTAGATAAAAGAAGGAAGGAATATGAATTCAAGAAAGATGAAATGGTATATGTCGAAACAGGCAGCAAATTAAACAAAAATAAACTAGACAAGATCAGAAGAGGACCTTTCCGAATTGTGCGAAAAATTTCAAATTCCATCTATGAAGTAGCATTAAAAAAAAAAGGGAAGAAAACAACATTGTTTCACAAAAGGAAGTTACTGCCAGCTGATGTCTCGGAGGGGGAGATGTAAGTTTGAAAACTGCGCGTCAAACTCGAGACAGCACAAGCGAGCCAGCCAACCAGTCCCAATGACATGACATCAGTCTCAGCTGACGTGTAACTTAATAAATCAAAAATTATAATTATTAATAAGAGATAATAAAGGACCTGAAAAATCGATTCAAAATTCAATTTCAGGTATTGTTCAATATTTGATCTGTATTTAATTTGTATATAATTTGTAAATATTAATGTACATTATATCATAACCTATTAAAACAAAATTCAATTTCAGAATTCGATTTTTATTTACCTAAGAAGAAACTTACACTAACTACAACGAGTATCCAATTAGTCCAAGTGCAAAAGTCAGGCATCATTCCTAGACTAATAGAAACTAAGAAATTAACTTTACTAGTCTAGAACCTAAACAGGTCTGGGCTTGTACCTATTTGGAAACCTTGCCTTAGCTGCTATAAAGAAAGAGAGATCATTCTATCCACGCACTTTTTAGTAATTTTTTCTAGATTTCTTCGAATTATTTTTAATTACTGAAATAATAAATATTTTTAAAAATGTAGAAATATGAGACGACCCTCTATTAATTATTTTAAACTTGTTATATTTTTGTCCCCTGATAGTTTCACTTATAATTTTGCTTTTAGTCAATTTTATTCTAGAAAATAGCTTTAGGTAGGTATATGTAAATTCATATTTCTAAAAAGTGAATAATTATTGTGAATCCAGGAGGGAATAGGTATTTGTTTCTTGGTAGATAATTTTTATGAAAGTTTTATAAAGAGACATTATTAAATATTTCTTTCAGATCAATGTCTGATTGCAGAGCCATATATTCAATCAGAAAGTTTGCAGTTAAACTATTTCAATCTAATAAAAATGGTTCAAAATATGCCAAAATTGTGATTATTTTTTCGGAAATCTCGATTTATTTTTTCACATTCAAAATTGAAAATCTGCCTTTTATTCTTAGAAACCTTTTGGCGAGATTTTCTAATTTCTTCTTATTTTAGAAAAAAATATCAGGTCAAATTGTATCAGATATCTATCTTTTTCAGTAACATAAGAATCTCACTTTTCTAGGTTAAGTTTCACAAAAAGGAAATATTAAAACAAATGTATGTTTTTTGAGTTTGATTAGTTGACATATATTTCGGGTTACTAGCCCAAAAAAAAAAAAAAAAAAAAAAAAAAAAAAAAAAAAATTACTTGTTAAACGTTTTTACAAATTTGTATTCAGTTTTTATTTGAACTCCCGATGATGGGCTAGTAACCCGAAATATATATCGAGCTAATCAAACTCAAAAACATACATTTGTTTTAATATATTTCCTTTTTGTGAAACTTAACCTAGAAAATTCCTCCTCATAAGTTGTTATTCTATAACATTAGAGAATAAAATAAGCCAGTCAAGTTCTAACTCTTCCACCGCACTCCTGAGAGTTCACAGGGCTATAATAAGGAGCAAAAATTGACTATGCTTCTCCAGTTTACGCATCGGCTCGTGACAATGTCTTAAAAAGCTTGACTCGATTCATAACATGGGTATTCGGATCGCATTAGGAGCCTTTAGGACTAGCCCTATAGTTAGTTTGCTAGCCGAAGCGGGTGAACCCCCATTAAGAATACGAAGGGACACTTTATCTTTAAATTACTTATTAAAAATCTATTCACTGCCAAATCACCCGTCATACAAAATTTTATTTGCAGTCACAAACCCGAACAAATTCTCAAAACCTAGATCTACCAAACCACTAGCTGTAAGAATGAAACATTATATTGATACCTTTGATGACACTTGTAAACACCAGGTCGCTTTTATTAATGCCCCCAAACCCCCTTGGCTTATAAAAAAGCCTGCAGTCATATGGGACCTGCATAAATTTAACAAACAAAATACAAGCAGCGACATCTTCCAAACGGTTTTTCAAGATGTCATCAAGAAATACCCTAATTTTTCGCTTATTTTTACTGATGGGTCGAAATCAGACAATAAAGTAGGTTGCGCTTTTAAACTCGATAGCATAGAAAGGAAATTCAAGCTGCCCGCCATCTCCAGCATTTTCACTGGGGAATTAAAAGCTATCGAGTTAGCGCTCTCCTTCATTAAACGCCATGGGTTAAATAAAAGTATAATCATTAGTGACTCTCTAAGCGCCCTCCTTGCCTTGCAGGGGTTTAATCCTCCCCATCCTTTGGTCCAGAGAATTCAATCCCTGTATGGGGAACCGCCGGGGGACGAATGGGAAATTCTTTTAATGTGGGTGCCAGGACATAAGGGTATCGTAGGAAATGAGGCTTCAGACCTTTTAGCTAGAATGGGAGCCAACAAGTCGTCTGTTGACTTTTCCCAAACCTTTCTGGAGGACTCCTCAAGGTTTTTCAAAAACCTAATCAAGAACACCTGGACCAAAGAATGGGAGAGGGAAAATACTCATCTCAAAAGAGTCAAACCTAAAATTAGTCCCCTTCCACTATATGCTAATATGCCTAGAAGGATGCAGACTATCATAACACGCCTCCGAATAGGGCATTGCTTCTTCTCTCATGGATATTTGATTCGGAGAGAGGATCCCCCATGGTGTGCTACTTGCAGTTCTAGAGTCACAGTGGACCACATCCTAATTGATTGTCCCGTATATAGTCTAGCTAGGACAGAATTTAAAATAAAAAACAAGACTATCCTAAATCTACTAGGAAGTCAAGAAAATTTTGAGAATTTGTTCGGCTTTTTAAATCGAATCCAACTCCTTAATTTGATTTAGCTTGTATTTTATTCTTTCTAGTCATGGCCTAACTATGGGCAGTCTTACTATCTGTGATATTATCTATTTTGTTGACTATTCTATTTATTATATATTTGTTATAGAAGCCTCTTTACAGCTTCACTGTCGTATTGTTATTTCTTATATAGTTTATCTCTTGTTGAATTTTTTATACATTTATTTTAGTTTTCTGTTTTTCGATATAGTTTATTTCACATATCTATCAGAAGCCCCTTTACAGCTTCATTATTGTATTGTTATTTCTTATATAGTCTATCTCTCGTTGGATTTTTATACATTTATGTATCGTTAGATATATGGAAGTCCAAAAAAAAAAAAAAATAGAGAATATAATAGAAATCCTAGGCGCTAATGACCTTAGCAGTCGATGTGCCTTTAAACCCCAAATAATAATAATAATAAAGTTCTAACTCAAATACTGTGGGTTCAGTAACAATATTATAATTGCTGATTTAAACTTAGTTAAATAAGTTTTAGCTGTTTTTTCTTTTTATGACTATTTTCATTATAAACCTTTATTGTTTACTTCGTAAAATTTTGGATTATATATTGGATTAGGTAATCACAAAACAAAAAGAGTAAACTTGTAGAAAATCTTATTTTTTTGGCCTGTATCTGATTCAGTTCGAAAAATCATTTTCAAAGTATAATAATAAAAAGTTAGATACAGGTCGAAAAATAAGGTTTTTCTTTATTAGATTTTGTCTTTTTGTTTTTTGATTAGCAAAAATTTTTTAAATTACACCCTTTTATTTAAAAAATTGAAAAACTCATTTACTTATTTATCTAAATATTTCAATTTATAACAATGTTATATCTCAAATATTTTGAAATATTTAAAGTACCTAACAAGAGCCAAGCCATTTGGCCGCCCGTGTGCAAACTAAAATTTTCCGCCCCTTAGGGGTCAGCAGCTTTAAAAAGGCTGAGAATCACTCAGTTAAGCCTGCCTCGCAGGGGACTAGAATGCTCGCTGGATTCCTCACTAGCTTCTGAACTAGCTCTTGGACTGGGACTTGGAGTGAAAATGACCTCAGGAAGATGGCTTCCATTCTAGAATTGCTGCAGTAGGAGCTGTTCTATTTTCCGAACTAGGTCCTCGGGTGGATTTTCAAGTTAACCAATTAGAACGCGAGATTTTATCACGTGGGCTTTCAGTCGAATGAGTACGAATTTCAATTGTACAGGGAACAGTAACAAGTTCTTTTGTGCTTTTTATATTTTAATTGAATTGTTTTTTAAAAATTTTTAATTTCATTATTAACGAAATCTTAGAAAAATGATTTCGAAAACTTAAATAAAACTAATCAATTCATAGACTATAGATTAATGTATAACAACATTTCATTAAGTAACACGTTTTTATTTTATTATTAATATTATACGGTAAGATTAAAGAGTTATTTCTATTTTTGCATTTCAATCAGGGATGGGCAGAATGAATTATATGTAATTGTAATTTTGACAAAAAATTTATAAAACTAATTCAAATTAATTTTTTCTTAGTAATTGAGTAACTTCTTTACTGCTTATTTTAACCTAAAGCCGGGTTTACACTGGTCAATTTGATTGAAGAAATTAGTTTTATTTGGATAGTACATGGTTGTCTTTTAGAAATATTTTATTATTTTTATATATTATTGTAAATAAAAAACTAAAAAACATGCTTTTGTCAGAAACGCACTAAAAAGAACAAAATAATGTAATTTATATCGGAGCTAGTGTCGTGTGAAGCCAACCTCATATTCAAGCCAGGGTTACTGCCAGTTTGGGACCCAGTTTCCAAAATCCAGTGACCATTCTAGTCCCGTGTGAGACAGGCTTTAGACTCAAGAGATACGGTAAGTCAAGTGTGAGTCTGCCGCCCTTTGATTTGGCCACCCGTGTGTTTTGCATTCCTGTGACCAATTCGCCAGAAGTATTATTGTGGAGACTCTATATAACGAAATCGAGGACCACGAAGAAGATACAATATATCACACTTTGTCACTGTTCAACTAACCATAACGAAATTGCTTAATTAAGTTGGATGAACATGAAAATCACTACTTTGCGCTTAAAGCATGCCACAGGTTTTGTTTATTCTATTATTTAGCTATATATATTATTATATTTAAATTAGTTAGGTTAATATATTTCACCTCAAATTAGAAGTGGTCAGCGCTTTTGACTAGACTTCAATAGAGATTCATAAAACTAATTTCCATATTCAATAATAATGTTAATAAAGTCTCAATAAATACTGCTTTTATCAAAGGACAATAACGCCATTTGAATTAATTGTAATGAAAATGAATCAAAATTCTTCCACTTAATAATAAAATTAATATTAAATAAATATATAGTTCGTTTTTAATCTAAGTATCTACTAGCTTAAAATAATATTTATTTTTTATTATAATAAACTAATATTGAAATTGTAGGCAAATAATTTCCGGCTTAAAAAACATTATGAGCCATAAGTTAAGACCATAAGTTAAATATTGTTGGAAATATCAATTATTTTAGTTGAACTTGAGAGTATTTTTCCGACTATAGTCAAATTTCAAGTCTTACTTAAGGAGGTTCTTTCGCGACAATCCACACAAAAAGTTTTAGCCTGTTAACCACTCTATAAATATGAACGGAACTAAAATTTTAGGTTATGTTTTTTTAAACGTGACTGTCCACTCACACTACGAAATCTCTATATGGATATACACATACTTGCTTGGATCGTTTCCAAGCCATTGTGCTTATATCCTCACCACTAAAAATAATCGCCCAAATATGTTTTTTTTTGTTTTTTTATCAAAACTAAGAGGTAAATAATTTCAATTTTTTTTAAGTTACTCCGAAATATATTATTCTAACAAATATTAGTTTTTCATCAAGATGGTGATAGTCCTTCAATAAAAAAAATGAAATAATGATCATATCCCCACCCTTTCCCTATCTACCCTATGTAAAAAATGTCATTTTCAATTGCACGTATTTCATGTTTGGTGTGGTAAATCGTCTTCAAAGTTTAACAGTATGTGTATTATGCTTTTAATGACTTATATTCCAAGTTTCAAAGACTTCTTGAATTTTTACATTTGTGAAAGAACTACCTTAATAGGTATTTTAATATCTGGTTTAAAATTGTCATTTTTTCCACTTACCGTTTTTGTATTGCTTCGGGCTAAAAGGGAAACTTTTATGAATAGAATGAGAAAGCAAAAGAGGGAGCAATTTAAAAGACCTTTTGAAGTGGTCAAGGGGTTTGTTTCTGGTGGCTCAACCTTCTTGATTGTCTTAGATAAACTGCGTAGAAACGCTTCCACCCTCGCAACAAACTCATCAAAAACGAACACTCTCTTTTGAAATAGGAAATTTGAAATGAGGAAAAACTACGAGATACATAGATATAAAACATAAAACTCACATATAAAAGGAAAATAACTTTTTTGTTCCCTTTAAATGAATAATAATGACCCCATTTGAGGAGTCTTAATGGACGTTTTCCTATTTGCTAAAATAGAATTTTCAATCAATAAATAAATGGCTAGATTTATGTTTTATTAATTTTTCGGCTTTTTGCCAAGACCGGAATTGAATTTGAAACCTTCTCCACAAGAATATATCAATTTTTTTTTCAATTTTGGTAACAAGTGTAAAAAATGATTCACAAAATTGCCAAACTTTGTTTAAATATATATATGTATTTTCTATATGCGTTTGGTACTTAATAAAAAAATCGCAAGAGCTACTAGATTTAGTATTTAATAAAAAAAAACAAAAAGAACTTTCAATAAAGTTTGGTCCTCTCCCTTTTTTTTATATGGAAACAAAGTTCGAATAAGTTTTGGAGAGCTCATGTTTGAAAAAGTTATTATTTCTTTTTCGTTGTAAAAAAAAAAAAAAATAATAAAAAAAATAAAAGATTATATTCTTAACTTTGATTTTCTGATATCGGTTGAATATTTTTAATTGTTGATTTTTGTTTCAAGAGAATATCGTATTTGAGAACGCTTTGATCATATAACTAAGTTTTAAAAAGTTTTTTATACAGTATGAGAGAATAGTTTTCAAATATATAATACTCATACTCGGCGGTGGCGGGAGGAGGGGGAGGGTTAATCTGCCCTCATTTAAAAACTAAGCGAATCAAGAAATTTTTCACATTTTTTATTTTTTCTAAATAAGAGACAAATGACCGTAGTTTTTCTACGCAAAATCAAGAGAGATAGTCAACTACTAAACCTAGGTGTAATTGATTATTGCATCGGAGAGGTTGCTTAACCCAAATGCCAAAAATTCAATTTGGTTACTTGACCGGGGTGTAACCACATCGCTTGTATTTTTCATTCAAAGATCAATCTAAGCTCTAGTTTTAAAAGTTTCGGTTCAAAAATGCAAAAAGAAAATTTTTTATTGAGATTTTAATGCCAGGTCATAATATAGGGATAAATAAACAATTTATAAGAAATCATAAGTTGGTGTCATCTATTTAATTCGATGGAATGAAATATTTTTAATTATATGTCAGAGAGGTTGTTTTTCACCCCCTCGGGAATCGAACCCTTCATATTACACAATTTATATTTAGGTTTATTATTAATTACTACGGCATATCTAGCGACCCGAATTTTGGAAAAATTTTCACTTTTTTTATTAATTAATCAATGTTCGGGGGAGGGGGATTCTTTCATTAGAATCCGATCGAGGAAAATAACTAAAAAGGGTGTGGATAGAATTATCTAACTTCTTCCTTTATAGCGAAAAAAATGCAAGGATGTCAAATAAAAGTCAAGACCTGTTCTGACTATTAAATATTTAATTTTTAATTTCTATTATTCTAGAAATGGCCTTTTGATCTTGGATCAAAATTATACTCGTTATAGAGGGAGTAAATATTTAATTGAACTTCAATAAAATTCAGATAATAATGTGAAAAAATACTTGATCTTAACTGGAAAACGTACTGGGTCGTGAAAAATTTTACTTTTTCTCCATTTTTGTCATTCAATAGAAAAATTAAATTCATAAAAGAAATCGTCTTAGAAAGGTTGTTGCAAAATTTTTATATTTTCAATGCGGAAAACTATAGATTTTGGGCTCCCTAAGCCAGTGTTTCTCAACCTGTGTCCCGCAAGCGTTTTTGACAAATAATTAAAATTGCATGGGTATTGTAACTTTGAAATAGTATTTGTAATTACTTCATTTTTTTTGTATTGAGGTGTGCCGCAAATGATTCCAGATATTTTTAGTGTGCCGTCAACAAAAAAAGGTTGAGAAACACTGATCTAAGGTAATCTCTATCTACAAGATAAACTGCGTCATTTTTCAAGTTTTCAAAATATTTATTTGTTTATTTGCTTGATTATTTTTTTAAAAGTAACTATATATATGTATATGCGAGACAAAGAAGAGCATGGCAATTCCTTGGAGAGGCCTATGCCCGGAAGGGCCTAGTTTCAAATAATTAATTGTAATTAAAGTTTTGTGTATAATTATGATAAATAAAAGGCTTATTATTATTATTATATATATGTATTATTATACAACTTTTTATTGAAATGGGGAAAATTTCTCCGTGAGTGTTTGACTTGTTAATACACGTTCTATGATTGTTTTTAAGGAGCAGCATCCATTGAATATATTTTATTAAAATAATAATTAAAAAATCTATCTATTTACTATAAAGGCATCAAATTTTGAATTAGTTAAAAGAACATACCTATTTAAAGCAATCTTCTAACATACTAATGTAAAAAGAAAACATCTTTTGAGGACAAAAGTGCAAGGGGCTATATCACAGTCCATTTTAAGAAGAAATATGAATTCATAGAACAAAAAAATTCTGTAAGAACTCTGACTTCCGGCCTAAGCTATGTTTAATGTACCGTTTGTGTTTTGTATTTAAACATTAATGTATTATTGTATTTTACTTGTGAAAAAATGCTCAAAAAATGTAATATAGAAATTTAATAGTGTAATATAAATATTTTTCTTCAAGCTTTTCCCCTCCCCTCCCTCTAGAATTTTTTTCTGCGGACGACCCTGTTAGTTATATATAACATCAAGGGAAAATAATTATCTAATTTTACCAAGGATAGTCCAACCCGACATATTATATATATATCAGTCTGAGCACCAAAGCTTAAACAAAAGAACTTTTAACTTACGCCATCATTTATTTTAAAGAATGAAATTATTAATGAAAAATTATAAAAAATGATGGCAAAGAGTTTGATAAAAATTTTAATTAGACCTAAGGTAAAGTTTGAAATCATCTCAAAAAAAGGGATTGGGTTAAAGTATAATCTAATGTAAAGTGATTGATTAAAAGGACGGATAAGTTAAATGCTCGCTCGAGGCGATGCAAGGATTATACAGGATCGGAACTATAAATAAACCACGAGAAGATAGGGAGAGACTAAAAGCAACCCCAAGGCGAGATAATCCCTCTTATATCAATCGATAAGATTTTCTAGAAATGTATTCAATAAGATACCTAGGACCTTTAATGTGTTGCTAACAAATCCAAGGCTAAAGATTTTTCCAAACACAAGTGAAAAGAATCTATACCAGTGACGGTTGGTGCTTTTCAACCAGGGGATGCTGTCCAAAAAGTACCCTTTATTTTTTGAAATTTTATTTTAATCTTCGCTTTTTTTTTAGCAAATTTCATCGAATACGGCAACAGTTTAGTTATTTTTCAAATTTAACATAATATATTTTGGGACCTTCGCCCAAAACGGATACTGATTTGTGTTAGTGAGGATAGGAGTCAGAAATTAAATCTTGTGACTTAAATTCTACAGTCTCTGAATTGGAAATCGACCATCTTCCACAATGAATCAGCCTGTCCTATAAGAAAATCTCAAATTTCATCTAATTCTATTGCTATAAGCAAGCTATGACTTGTCTATAGCACTCTTAGTTATTTCCGATCTTATGTATTGAGAGTTGTTAGAAATGGATTTGATCAAAAACTACTGAATATTTTTTATTTATTCCTTTTTGAATTATTACTATTTTAATAGTTTCTTAGTGAGAACAATTTTTATTCGATAAAACTCGTCTGAACTTGTTTTTAACATGCTTGAACTGGAAAATATACCAGGTAGAGATTTCAAACCTTCTATCCGCACTCTTTTCGGAATAATAATTTATTTTAATTACTCCTTGAAACTTCAATTTTATTTCATTTTGAGAACCAATATACTTTTCAAAAGAAAAAATGTTTTTTATAGAAATATTTGAAATAACGGATAATAATTTGAAAATTTAAAGATCCTCCTGAATTTATGAAAATGCTCTAAATGATTGAAATTTTAGGACGCACCGCATCCACAGCATCCATGGACCGCATGCCACTGATCTATACATAATTAATATTAAAAATTATTCTTGATTATTTATTAGTTTTTAATATTCATAAATAATGTAATAATTGTTTTATTTAGTATTGACTATACCAGGGCAGGCCAACCCGCGGTCATATACAAATATATATGACATACGAATTGTGTTTTGTTTCAGAATGTTTTTTTCAGAATGTATTTTAAATCGCATTTTATTAATTAAAAGAAATAATGTTCCCTATAATTGCACAAAAATAACATAAAAAATTTTAAATTGGAAGACACAATAAAAGAGTTTGTCTTCTTCTGGAATTATACATTTTTCATTTATTTATAAAGAGACTATAGTTTCGTTATAAATAAATTAAAAATTTACAATTCCAGCAGAAGACACATTCTTTTATTGTCTCCTTCAATTTATAAAAATTCTGCTACTCTCGGCAAAAAACTTTCAAATTTATAAAATCACATTAATAAACTTTAACAAGAGAAATTGATTTAAAAATAGGCGAAATTAAATGCATATTAGAAATAGCCATTGATATTTGTTTCTTATTTTAAAATAATACTCGAAATATTGTTCGGTGTATGGGACTTGACTAATAATTTTGATATTTAATACTATTTACCTTATGAAAATGACTCACTATGTGAAATTGATAGTGACCAAAAAGAGGGAGGGAAAGATAGATCTTCGCCTGTGTGTTCTAGGTTAGGCATCATAACGCTCTGAATTGGGGTTTCATTATTAGGCGTTAAATATTAAAACCTTTTTTTTGAACCTCAATTTCAAAAAATGTCCAATAGGAATAAAAGCTCCAAACTTCAAATACCTTTTGTGTCTCAAACACCTTAATCTTGCTTTATTTAATATTCTGAGATAATACAAATCGGTTTAAACTCTTAAAAAATTGATTACATATTTGAAAAAATTCTTGTTGATCCCATTATTAATTAACTATGTAAATTTTGATTGTTCATAATTTAATTATAGCAAAATAATGATTCTATTATCTTTTTTTATATTGTTTCCTAATAATTGTAATTAAAACTGAAATTAACAAATAATAATAAATAAATCAAATAAATAATAACAAAACCCAATAATGAACAATAGCACATAATTAAAATAAATGGAAAGTAAATTAACCAATATTTTTGTAAATGGCCTAGGGTGGCTAGAATGGTTGTTGTTTTCGAAATATAATATATTCTTGACCACAGCGAGAAGGGATTCATCCGCCATGTTGGATACATATTAATTCCAGCTGCATTCCAGGTGAGCTCTTATCAGGCCATTGTGGCGGAGCTGCGGATGATAAACGGCTTTACCAGTTGGATGTGCTGGGAATTCCGAACCCATTTCTTCTCGGTTAAAGTTAACTCTGGGGAAGGGACTGAGTAAGTTACTTGACAGCTTCAGCCTTGTTCTAATCCATTTCGGTCTCTTTTTTCCAGCCAGGGTTATTTTTTATTTACTATTTATTTCTCCGTTGTTTGTTCTGGTTTTATTTTAATTTATTAGAATTATATTCGCTGACATGAATTTAATCTTTCGCCCGATTAATATTCCCTCCTGTATTTTCTTATGTCAACTTAAATTTGCAATCATAAATTGTTCTCACTTGACTTTTTTGCAATGAAGGTTAATCCGTTAAATAGAACAATTAACACTTAATCTACAAGATAAATATATATTTTTTAGACTAAAGAGAAACTTATGATTTAGAAAATTGAAAAGACAAATTCAAAATCTTTTCAAGACTCGGTAATATTTCTGGAAATTTAGGTGATTTCACAATTGTGATCTGTGAAAATGTTTGATTAATATTTTAACTTATTATCTACAATCTTTCAAAAAGTTTCTCCAATTATTTTTTCAATTTATTTCTTATTATTATATTTTTATATTTTTCATCTGAAAGTTCTACACAGCTTGAATGCTCGAAATTTTTTTTTATGACGGAAGTAGAAATATTTTGACATTTTGAGGAAGTTACTGTTCTCACGTTATCGTAGGCATCGCAATACAAGCACAGAGACAGTCAGTCAAATAAAAAATATATTTTAAAAGGACTTTTCTCCATGTTTAAATCATTTTCAGAATCGATAAGAAAAAATTTGAGTGTTATTTCTCCAGAGCCTCTCTTTTCTTAAAGAAAAACCCGACTAACCCGAGAGATTGTCAACTACTGAAACCGATGTGTAATAATGACATTTATTACATGTGAGAAGGTTTGTATTCGCACCCTCGGGATTTGAACCCGAGTACCAAAAACCTAATGTATACATGTAAAAATAATCCATAACCCCACTGATTCAGTTTAGTTGACGATGTTTTTCTTTAGAAATCTCAACTCTGCCTCTATTTGAATTTTAATATTCAATTTGGAATAAGTCATTCTTTTATGTTCTTTGATTGATGAAAATTTTTACAAATCGAAATCTTCAAAAAATTATATTTAAATTTATGGTTTGACTGTATGTTTTAGGGGTTCAACATAATATAAATTTAAGAATTTTAGAGAATTTTTTCAATCCTCTTAGGAGGGGGGAATTAGTATTTTTACAAATTTAATAAAATTTAATTTACTCATTTGTTATTTTGATATTTCGATTATGTACACTTTATATTTATTAGGTTAATCATGTTAAATATATTTTTTTAAATATGTATTAAAAAGATTGATAAAATTTATTTTATTTATTTATTATTTTGATATTTGATATGTACTTTTTCTCTTAATTAGGTTAATATAGTCAAGTCTATAGGTATATATGGTATATTTGTGCAAATATCAAAAAGGTTAATAAAAAATCATAATTAAGCCTAATTTAACATGTTGGGATTTTGAATTTTAAATATTTTGGTGTCGAGATATTGGGAGGTCGGCATTTGGGATTCGGGATTTTGGGTGCCACCCATGTTTTAGATATAGAATCGCTTGACCACGAAATTTTTTAATGATGAAAATGTAATCTTTGTGTAAAAAGTTTTTTATTAGTTATAAATGTCAGATTTGTTTTCACCTCGATGGACAAGCCATTGGCCAGGGTTGCATTTTTGGCTCTCGAGTTCAATACTCGAGGTGGCGAATAGAACCCTGCCTGTCAGAACATATAATAAAAATCATCCATAACACCTCACTAATTGACAATCTCTAGGGGGTTTCTTTAAAAATCTTCGCTCTGCCTACTATTGGATGATTGAACTTTTATACCCTTTTATCCATTTACTCATGAAGTACCATCCAATCAATTTAATTTAATTTAAGCGGAATAAAAATTAATTCACCGGCCGTTTGTATCATTTTATTAAATAACTGGAAAAAGGAGATAGAAAGAGCGGTTGTGATATGCAGGTTGTCAAAACATATAATTTTTATAAAAAATAAAAAACCGACTTCAAAAAAATTAAATGCAACAAATAAAATAATAAGAACTCAAAAATAAAATAAAATACACTAAAAGGTATAAAATAATTATCTAATTTAGTTACAATTAAACGACGAAATATTAACATAAAATCACTTTTTGAAGTTGGTGCAAAACATATGCATTTTATGAATCGCACTCGACGGATCTTACTTATAGTCCAAGAGCTGGGGACACATTTTTGAGTACGGATTTGACGCAACTGGAAATAATGCGTAATAGTACCGTCTATGATAGTTGTACAAGGAATGGCTAGTCTGGCTGGTCTAGCAGGTGGACCAGGTACTGCGCATGGTGTGAGTGCGGTAAAAAATACATATGTGTTAAAAAATATTTTTGACTCCACAATGAAATTATAAAAATTATAATTTATAGTCAATTATGAACATGTGTGGGACGTGTGGGACGTGGAACCAGACCACCCAAAGTGTATTTTTACAACATGCAAAAAAATAGCAATATGCTTTTCGTATCATAAACCCTCTTATCTCTAGGGGTTCACTTTGAAGAAGAATTCATATATATCTAGAACACAGCTTAAGTTATTAGCCAATCAGAGGAAGATTCGCTTTTAGTTCCAGGGTGGAGCGGACGTTAGATGTCTAGGGGCATTTCCGCCCGCTGACTTTCGCCCGCTGAACGTACCCAGTATATTTGCTTTCAAGGAAAATTCTTTATTCTCCCACCATTGGGTTTTTTTAAGAGAATAAAAATGGCGTGCTAATAAATTTTTGGTTTATATTATCCTTGGACAGCCCTTGCATCAATTCAGCATTGAAATCGACCACTCCTTCTTTAATAGAAAATACCTTTAATTTATTACTTAGATTTCTTGATTCCACTACTCACGATATCTTAAGAATAGAATGTCGTAAAAAGTCCGTTATGGATCCAAAATTACTATATTTTCTAAAATGAACCAAGCTTTTATTTCAAAATGAGCTAAAAAGTAGAAAAAAATAATTTTCTTCGCTAATAACGCCACAAAATTTCCTTATTTACATAATTAACTTTAAATCCGATACAGGCAGTATGTAATGCTGACGACGCAGTTTTATTAGCGATGGAGGAAAATCTGCAAAAGATTTTATTCAAATTCGACCAGACGGCTAAAAAACTAAATATAGAAATCTTGGATTTATAGTATATAAATAAACTAAATATGGAAATCTCTTTAAAGAAGACAAAATACCTATCAATCTCTAAAACAAACCAAAAGTGTGAAATAAAACTAGGAGATACCATATTAGAACAAGTCTCCAAATTCAACTATTTAGGAGTAGAAATATTGAGCAATAGGAATTTGAGAGAAGAAGTCAAAACTCAAGTGACTAAAAGAGCCAGAATATCCGGCTCTTTGAACAATTTAATATGGCGAAACAGATATATGTCAGCGGAGAGCAAAGTTCGCATTTATAAGCGTGCGCCCAGTGTTGACATATGCTGCATAGACAAGGGCAGATACAATTTCAACCCAACAACTTCTCAGAACAACCGAGATGAGGATAATTAGAACTATACCGAAGAAAACATTAAGAGATAGAGTCCACAGTGAACATTTAAGGGAGATAAGCGGTATACCAGATATAGTCGACTGGGTCGGTATTAGAAAAAGAAAATGGGCAGCCCATATAGATCGTATGGGAGAGGACTGATTGGCCAAAGTAGCAAAAGAATGTCGTCCCCAGGGTGTAAGAAGCCAAGGAAGGCCAAAAAACGATGGAAAGCGGGCCCAAATGTACACCCTGACTAAAAATCGAATGGAACAACGTTCTTCATTTGGAGAAACAGGCGAAGGCCTATTGAGAAGATCAAGAAGAAGAAAAAGAAGAACTTTAAATTTAAATAAAATAGATGGCTATTTTTAGTTATGTGAAAATGCAATTTTTTCGGCTAAGGAGAAAAACTAATTTTCGAGCTTTATCTTATTTATGCACGAGTATTAATATAAATTAAATGAATTTAGATAAAATCTTTTTAAAGTAATTTAAAAATTAAATGGTTTCCTATTGGAATGAAGTTAAGAAGACTGGCCAATTCACTTGAGAGCCTTTTCCACTGAGATATAACACATTTCTTTTTACTTTTCAACATTTTCTTTTATAAATACCTATACTGCTCGATTTAATTAAATAAATATTACATTTGAACTTAAGTAAATGAACCCGAATAAAGAAGTTTTAAGAACAATTAAATTCTTACTCTGATGGCCAAATTATTAGAAGGGTTGTTATAAGACTTTTGATTAAGTAATGAAAAGAAAAATATTTTATAATTACCGATTCAATCGCACAATGGCGCTTTTAAATATTTTCCAATTCAAAACATTTCCATGAATTAATTAATTTAATAAAAATTATTTAAAAAGATATTTACAGCCCACAAATTGTTCAGGACTGTAGGTCTTATTCTTACCAGCTTACCATTCACGTCTCGATTTTTGACCCTCGTCCCATTTTGGGTGGTTATTTAAAAAAAAAATTTAAACGAAAATGTCAAAAATTACATCTTCTAGAACTTTGCTTCTAATGGAATTTGATGGGTAGAGTAAACAGTTTAGGAGTTATTGGATTGATTATTTCTAGGGGGACGGACATACACTGGAGGGACGGACATTCACAGAGACACAGGGTCAAATGCCCTTTAGTAGTATGTCATGATGAACGTAAAAGAAGAGCTTAATAAATTATTTTAGCTAAAGGAGACGAATCATGTCTAAGAAATTAATTCTTGTTTTGAACGTGTTTCCGAAATACCTATAAGTTCATTCTAATTTATCTAAGATAAATACAAACTTCATCATAAAATTAAAACATAATCCCTGATAATTAATAATATTTTAATCACAAATGAGGAAGCTCTTGATGAATTATAGAAAAGAGAACACTCTGAAAGAATCTTAAGAAATTAAGAGCTCATTCTAGAACAATATATTACAATAATATTCATTTATAATTGTATATTAGATTTTAATGGGTTTAGAATAATCGTATATAGTGTATGCACCAAGGGATTCATGAACCACCTCCCCAGGTACGTGTCTGATATCAGCTATCAAAGTGTTTAGAGCTGATATCGTGATTCGTACTTGGATTATAAACGCATGCTAGAAATGTTCATATCAGTAACAAGAATCAAGTCTATTATATTATATAAATTAAATTAATTTTCTAGAGTTTTGAAAACACCCTATATTAATAAATGTTGGGTTAAAGGTGGAATCTGGAAGTAAAATTCAAATTGCCGATAGTAATAGAGTTAAGAAAATCAGAAGAAATTGTCAACTAGTGAATACAAGATTTAAGGGATAATTTAGGGTCCTATTTATCCCCTTAGGAATTGAACTTGAGTGCCAAAAAGCATGCCGGACCGAATAACTTGTCCTCCGATGTGAAACTAAATCGGACATATATATTAGGGGCAATATATTTTTTTAAGATTTAATTTCATCAATAAAATATTTTGTGGTCAAGTGATTCTAAATCCAAACATTACAAACAAACCATATATTTTAAATATAATTTTTTAAGAGTTCCTATTTGTGAAGATTTTCAAAAATCAAAGGGCCTCTATTAGAATATAAAAGTTCGAATTTACGATAGTAGAAGAGTTAAGATTTTTTATTAATGGGACGAACCTTCTGATATACTATATAATAAAAATCACTCTCAGAACACCTCTGATTCATTAGTTGACAATTCTCGTGATTGTCTAGTTCAAACTAGAAGATGACTTGGTAGGTTCATTGCTATAATTTTGGTGATTATGTATTTTCTCTCATGTGAACGGTTTGAGCTAGAAAAATGAAAAGCTGATATAAGTAGCATATTAATTCATCAACTTGTTTGCCAAAACCGCTCATATAACCATTTAAGAGATTCCTAATATTAAAGATTCATTTTTTCTGATTTTCAACATTTTTCATTATGGTCGACAAACGTAGCTGACCCACTGGTTTATTGACATCTTTCAAAGATTTTCAATTTTTTGCATATGCAAGCTTAGAAATGTCTGAACTGTACCTGGATTAAAAAAATTTCCTCATCTTTCTCTCTTCTGACAAAATAAAACTTAATAATGGAAGGTCATAAAATGTTCGTTTAGCTGCCAAAATGTTTTTATTTTTAAAAGCAAGACCGATTAGATTTTGTGCATTCTATTTTGTAAACTTCCTATTGAAAAATGCAGAATATCAGAAAAAATTGAACCTAAGAGCCTAATGAGCTCAATTTCGGCATAAATTTTAATTAACAATCTCAACCTCTGGAAAATTCAGTTTTCTAGCACAAACAGTTTAAGTCCAAGAGAAATTTTAATTCTGCTACTATCACTCTTATCAGCATTTTGTACAAAATCAATGCCCCTCAAATTTAGAAAAAATCCAAAATCCGAAACACTAATTTATATTTAAGCTAAATGGTATGGCCATGTTTTTAAATTTAGAATCACTAGACTGTGAAATTTTTTAAATGAAGATTAAATCATTAAGTGAAATATTTTAGCCTTTAATATATTTCAGATGAGTCGCCCTTAAAGGGTAGCCATTGCTTTTTGTACTCAAGTTAAATCCATAAGGGAATGTATACAACTCTTCTGTCATGTAATATAATTTTTCCCTATAACGATTCGGATTCACTAGATGACAATCGGTTGTGATTTTCTTGACAAAAAGCATTTTCTTCCAATTTATATTTTAAGAAGGGATCCCAACTAGCTTCATTACTCATCCCCCCCCCCCCCCACATTTTCATGAAAAGTAACCCCCTTTATAAATTATATTTTATTCTCTTCTAAAGAATTAAAAGAGGTTTTTATTACATTTTATTTAAGTTATTAACTTGAGCGTTTTTATTTTTAGCATACAAATAAAAATGTTCAACCCCCTCCCAAAAAAAAATTCAATGGGGCACTCTCCTATTGAAACTCCTGTCTTTATTGTAAAAACAGAGCCCTATTAATGTCGCTACAATGTTTTTCTGTCCTTCTATCAAACCATTGTAGCTCATAAATTAAATGTAATAAAAACCTGAAATTTATATGTATTTATTTTCTGTCAAACCAAACATTGTATTACAATTTTAACCAAATGATTATTTTAAGTAGGTAGAGTTAAATTTTTTTGTGGCATCAAAAATATACAAATAAATATTTTTTATCATGAAGAGTGGTAGGGAGAATTAAGATTAATTTTTTTTAACATGCTGGCGCCAGAACGAACTTCCTATGAACCTTAATTCTCGTGTATCATGAGTATCAGAATCCAAGTAGAAAAAGAGCCAGGCATTGAAAAAAAAATGTTTTTTAAATTAATTTAAGAAAAAAATATTGAACAAAATTTTGGAGAATAGAATAAATTAAGTACATGGTAGAATTTAATTTATTATTAAACGTAACCGAATGAATGAGTAGAGACAAGAAGAGAGAGATGCGATGTTGGAAAGATCAACAAGAAATGGAGACATGTTGACTTGCCCCTTAATTAGACTTGAACCTCCAAGGAGGCTTCTTCTATGCTACATCTCTTGGAAAGCATGCACTTTAATGATTAAACTTCCATCTCGGGTTTATTTGTCGAGTCTTCAAAGCAAACATCACTTTGGTATTACTGGAGTGCAATTAGGTTTTTTATATGAAACCCAGTTATACTGAGGGTTTTGCATGATTTTTTGTATTGCATTTCTAAAATCATTTATTTATTTAAATTTGAATTCATGCTCTGAGCCAGTTTGCTTCATATGAGCAGTAGAAAGTTACAATAATTTTTTGCAATTTAGCTCCGGGTGTGTGGATGATTCAAAAAACAAAATATAAATTAAAATTATATTATAATATTATAAGCAAAGGACGAAAAAAATTATATATACTAGTAACGAAGGTCACCCTTCAAAAATTACCCCTATATGTTTTCTCGTACGAATTGCGTTTCATGGGTCTTGTAGTAGGTATATGCATAATATTGCTAATTTGATGTTTGTTTGTTTGTTTTTTTTGTTTGTTTTTTTTTTTGGGGGGGGGGTTCTGTTTAAAACGTAAAACGAGACCCTTTTAGTGTGGCTGCAATGTTTGTTTTATTATTTGCCTTTCGGTCAGCGTATCAGATAAAGTAAATAAAATACAAATTTGATCTTCACAACTATAGGTTTTCCGTAAAATCAAAAATCGTATTAATATTCTAATCAATTATTATTTTGAGAGGCGTTGAATTTTTAAATTGTTTTTTTTTTTAGAAAGAAATACAGGGTGGGGCACAAAGATCTACCACATTTTGAAGAGGTATAAAAAAAATGAAAAAAATTTAACTAGAAAAAAACTGAATATGTTTTTGAATAGAATATAAAATAATTTTTTTTTTAATGTGTTTTAAACATTTTATCAAACAAAAAAAAAGGTGGGGGTCAAAAATGAAAATTCTAGCCCTTTCAACCAAACTCAACCAAATTTTATATACATATTCTGTGGATCCCAGAAGGCTCATCATCATCATTGAGTATACAGTCCTAAGACTGGTTTGATGCAACAATCCGTCTCCACTCGACTCTGTCCCCCGCCAGCTGTTTGACCTTTCTAAATGTCTGGCATCCCATATCCCCAATTATTTGGTTGAAATATTCTAATCTGGGTCTTCCCCTTCCCCTTTTCTTTCCCACCGCCCCCTCCAAGATATCCCTAAGCAGTCCCCCATGTCTCAGTGTGTGCCCCATCATCTGACCTCTTCTCTTCTTCAGACTCTTCCACAAGGTTCTTCTTTCTCCGATTCTTCCAAGAACTTCTTCATTTGTAATTTTATCCATCCATTTGATATTCATCATTCTTCTGTAGCACCACATTTCGAAAGCCTCTAATCTCTTTCTCTCCTCTTCTCTAATTGTCCAGGTTTCACACCCGTACATGGCTATGCTCCATACATATGTCTTCAATAGCAACTTCCTGTTTTCTAAGCTGATTGAGGAGGAGCATAGTAGTTTTTGTTTTGAATTAAACCCCATTTTGCTTGGGCAATTCTTGATTTAATTTCGTTTTTGCTCCTCCCATCCCATGTTATTTTACTTCCTAGGTAGCGGAATTCCTTAACTCCTTCTAGGTTTTTCTTGGTTAATTTTGATGCATTCCTGTCTCATTTGTTCTTTTTTTGTACAAACTAGGACCTTGGTTTTATTCTTGTTTATTTTCATTTTGATTTCTTCTATTAGGATTTGGTTAATTCCATTCAGAGCGTCCTCTATTTCTTTTTTGTTGAAATGCAAAAACTAACCACCCAAAAAGGGGGGGGGTCAAAAATGAAAATACTAGCCCTTTCGACCAAACTATGTATACAAAATTTGATTAGTTTTTGCATTTCTAGCCTTATAGTGGTCCACAGAATATGTATACAAAATCTGGTTGAGTTTGGTCAAAAGGGCTAGAATTTTAATTTTTGACCCTCCCCCCATTTTGGGTTGTTAGTTTTTGCATCTCTAGTCTTTTTGGGGCCCACAGCATATTTATACAATATTTGGTTGATTGAGTTTGGTAGAAAGGGCTATAATTTTTCTTTTTGAACCCCCCCCCCCCAATTTTTGAATGAAAATGTTTAAAACACTATTAAAAAAATATATTTTATGTTCTTCTCAAAAATATATTCAGTTTTTTTCTAGTTAAATTTTTTATTTTTTTATGCCTCATCTTCAAAAAGTGGTAGATCTTTCTGCCCCACCCTATATAATCTAAATAAAAGAATACCTACCATCGACAGAAATAACTATTGGTGATAATTTGAATATACTATACGTGAATTTATATTTATAAAACATTAGGTACTTTTGATACTATCTAAGCTAATTAATTAACCAACACCGCTTTCCCCAAACTTTAATTATTTATTTGTTTTTGTTTTTTGTTTTAGGTGTACAGATCGCCTACTTCGCCATTATTGGAACGCAACTCTTTATGGTTGTTCTGAGCATTGTTTTATTTGTTGGAATATTTAAGGTAACTACCATATATATATAAACATTAAATCCATTTAGAACACATGAAGTTGTTTACCTATTCGAGCGTTTTTGATTACACTATTCGACCCTTTTGTCCCTATTGAAACAAGACCACTTTGTCATTATTAGAGTTTTTATACCATCGATGCGTCTATTATTTAATGCTATAATCGTGACCAGTCAGTCATTCATCTTCATTAAACTTTTTTCTCAAGGGATCACGTCAAAAAACACTACTTATTTCTTTCTATTAAAGATATCTCCGATAGAAAGAAAAGTCTTAATTAATTTATAATTTCTTTCTTTCTATGGTAAAAAGATATAGTAATACCTAATTATTAAGGAGAAGAGCGTTTTTTTTTTTTTAAGAAAGTCAGATGATTATAAAGTGCCACTATTAAAGTATGAAAAGTCCTTAAATTAAAGAAAAAAGTTTATATATTATTTAGCTTATGTTTAAATTCAAAGTTATCTGGCCGTCTAGACTAGAAGGATGTACCTATATTAATTTTTGATTAAAATAATTAAAAATTCAAAGATTATTGATTTTTACTATTACTTTCAATTGATCAATAAAAAATTTGAAGAAATATTTTTTTTTTAATTTTATTTAAATTTAAATGTATTTTTCATACATAGTAGTATATATTACAAAATTTACAAATCTTAATACTAAAGTTATAATATTTCTCAATATTTCTCAATAGAAATGTTCAACTGTCCCTCTTAAGATATATCCTCACTTGGTTCTTAAATATGGAAACTTTTTCTACGGATGTTCAAATATATATTAGTGATAAGCAAATGGATCACTGGACTGGGGGATTGAAGTATATAGTGTAACATGTTAGATTACAAATTCACTAGGTGATCTAGATCCGTGTTTGTTAAAAAGCATCATGCGGCCAAATCGCGATATGATGCTGGATCACACCTAGATGGATCATATCTTTTTCATTTCTTTGAAAAAGATTTAAGATTCAGCTGACCCCAATAGCCTCAACCAGCAGTGGTCTAGCGATATATATATATATATCTTGTTTAAAAATGTCGCGGTGAAAAATAACTATTTAATATATTAATTAGAAAAATATTTAAAAATTCATTATTTCTTACACAGAAATATATAAATTCAGATATTATTATTACTTAATATCTGACAAAATTTACCTGCATTCGATTCGCGAGTGAATCAAATGGAGGAAACTCATGATAAGCAAATTGTCTTCGAAACTTGGCTGAGAGGTGCAATTTATTAGCGTAAAATGACAAAACATTATTTTTTTTTAATATTATTAACTGTTAAAGATAAAAAATTCCGGTTTTTACAGATTTACTCGTTTTTTTTTTTAATTTACAATTTACCTACCTGTAAATGAAATTTTTGGTAAATTTGCATGCTCTCCCTAACTAACAAACTGTGGTATCTTTAGAAGTTTGGCAATCAAATTCGTGAAATAAAAATTTTAAAATCATAAATGATCTAAAAAATATAAATAAAAGTAGGCATCTTGAAAGGTGATAGGTGTGATCCATTAAAATTTATTGTTTATGATACCAATTTTATCCGGATTTTAGATGTTATAAAAATTCATGGCTTATGTCATGATGCGCTGTTTTTATGGTTCTGTACAAAAAATAACTGAAGTTAGTTGCCCAGTTCTAGTTATAATACTTGTATATTATATTATAAACCTATATGTATTGCATTATATCTATTACAATACATATAAATATATAATTTTGGAATTAATCAATTTCGCGATTTATTTAAATAATTATAAGCTTTCAACTAATGGAATCGGATCATAAGGTGTCTTTGTTCTTTCAAGAGAGAAATTAATGATCTAGATGTCTGTAGAATAATTATTAGAAAGGATCGATAAGTTATTAATAAAAATAATAGACTATTGATCATTCATTAATTTTTATAAATAAAACTTTTATATCACAATTAAATATATCAAAACGGTATATAAATTAATGATTTAGGTATGCGGTATCAATAGAAAGAATCAAAAATTATTATTTATTTAAAAGTAATGAAAAAGTAAAATGATCATTTTCTATTAATAGAAATAGAAATGAATATTTGAATAGGACGATCATTTTTTAAAGAACCTACTTTGAAACTTGTTTCACTTTCACTTCTTTTTAGTAAGTGAAAGTGTTGAATTCGACTTCGATTATACAGGTTTTCTGAAGACAAAAAGACTATTAGTCTATGTGTGTCTGTATGTGGATAAAATCTGAATTAAGTAAGCCTTAAATCCGAGGAGTGAAGCGCGATTGGAATAGGTGTACACGTTTTTGAATTATGTGGAATTATTTTGTAATTCATTAGAAAACGTCCCTTCATCTATTGTCTTCAGCTTGGAAATGAAAGTGGAAGTGGAAGTAGGTGTACACGGTATTAGGTCGAGGTTCACCCCTCGCTTAAATCACACTATGAGAGATGAAGCAAGTATTCCTTCAAATAGACAAATTAGAAAAGGCTAATATTTTGATGTTAGGAAGCAAGTCTACTTGTGTGAAAATTATAATAAAACTTGGAAAGTGCAATTCAGATAAATATCAATACTTTGGTATGAATAACTTGAAAAAATTAATTTTTTTAACCTTCTCTTGGAAATGTTGTTGATGATAAGGGGAACCCTTATCAATTCGATTGAGAATTTCTAGAAAAATAAAATATTAATTTTCAAAAAAATAAACGCATTTTAAATAGTAAATTTTATTTATTTTTCCATTTTAAATAGTAAATTTTATACAGAGTTAAATGAGTATATTTTCGTTTGAATATCTCGAAAAAAATTACTTTTTTAACCCTCTCTTGGAAGGGTTGTTGTTGATAAGGGGGACTCCTTTGTAGTGGTTGATTTATTTAATTTTTAGGAGAGATATAAAAATAAATATTATATTCGAGCTCCGTATATAACATTAGAATAAATTAAAATTTCTTTAAAAGTAAAACTTTATTTTCTTAAAAAAATCCGAAAATGAGAGTAAGTTGTATCACTTCATGATTTTTGGAGTGGTCCATAAATTTAATTTTTAGGATACATATAAAAATAAATAAGATATTCGAGCTCTGTATATAATATACTATTAGAATAAATTAAAAAATCTTTAAAAGTAAAACGTTATTTTCTTAACAACATCCAAAAATGAGGAGTAAGGGGGACATGTACTATCACTTCAGGATTTTTGGAGTGGTTCATAAATTTTATTTTTAGGATACATATAAATATGATATTCGAGCTATGTATATAATACACTATTAGAATAAATTAAAATTTCTTTAAAAGTAAAACTTCGGTATTTACTGCAACATATATACATATCAAGCACAACTGTGTTGCTATAAATTATACATTTCATCAAGTGACTTTTTTCTTTTTTTTGAAAAAAAAAAAAAAAATTAAATTCCATTGATAAACGAAGAAATTCTCCCGAAACATCTGGGATTTTAATAAAAGTTCGAAGATTGTTTTTTATAAAAGATTATAGTATTTGTTAATATATTTTTATATTTTGGAGATTGTTTTCTATAAAAGCTTGGTATTTATTTTATTTTTTTATAAAGAAATAATAATTTCAATCAATTGAAATATGTTCTAAATGTTTCCATCTACGAGTTGAATCTCTCTCTTTCTTACTTTAATTTATACTCCTATGTCCCATATTCTCCCATTTGAGGCAATGGTTGAATTTCTCAACTTCTTAATTGGCACTCTGAATTATTTCATTTCTCTGCGCCCCGAATCCAATCAGAATCGAATTGCCATCCGTATTCGTATTAGTCCCTTGAAATTCCTCTGGAATGTTGATGTTCTAGAAAATCAGTCGGAAATTCACAAACCTGCCTTGCTAGTTTTGTGGTTTCGCGGGAAATTGTGGGGACATAATTTTAGCTCAATTCTCTTTGTTTCTGCCTCCACTTTCCTTGTAACCCATGGTTAATTTAATTTCACTCTGTTGTTGTATTTTTTTAACTCTCGGATGGTTTACTCTTTTAATCCTGTCAATTTTTTTTTGTATCTATTAAATTAGTACAGGTAGAGTGGAGGCTTGGGACAAAAAGCTCGGTTGAAAATCGATAAATAAATAAATTAATTGATCCAATAGAGATTTAATTTAACGTGCTCGACTAGCAAGGGCGTTCGCACCAAGTACTTATTTTATCGCAAACATTAAATAAATTAACGATGTTGGCTAACAGTGACATCAAAAGAAAATCGGAGGAAAAATTGAAAAAGATTTCAAAAATCGATATATTGATTTCACCCTCTGTAAATTTTAATGACTTTACGATTTTCACTTAGCCATACGGGCAGGGCCGGCGTGACCTTTTGCGGGGCCGTGTTCAAAAATTTTGCGGGGCATGAATACACATTTAATTTTATATCGACGCATTATTTATTTACAAATGCTTTTACATATTATATATTTTTTAAAAGATGAATATCTATATCTATACTTATATATATATGTGTGACTAGGCGGAAATAGCAACGATTAGACAAAATTAGTCTAAATTCAAAACTTTTAGTTTTTTTTAATATTTTCATAGATAAATTTTAAATGAAATATAATTAAAATAAAATTAATTAAAAATAAAATTTTTTAAATTGATATCTATTATTTTTCCTTAAAAAACTAAAATTTAAAATATATATTTTATGAGCGTGGAGCTAGCCACACAATGGCGCATTGTGACAGTAAACCTTTAATTTAAATATTTACTCTTATTAAACGAGCAAAAATTGTTTGTTTATTTATAAATGGTATTTATTTGTTTAAGTATTTATTTTTTGTAAATTTTTTCTATTTTGAAAACGGCTAAAACGATTTTGATGAAATTCACACACGGGTTATGAGGTCTTTGCGTTGACAATTCGATCTGTCACGGCTTGGCTAAATTATTTTTGATGGGTTTGATGTCAATTGAAATAATTATTCAAACGAGCAAAAATACATACAGTATTTATTTATATACTTATATATATTTGTATAAATAGATAAACTATCAAAAAACAAAGATGATGACAAATATGGTCTTCAGCGAGGAAATCCAGATTGAGGATCAGGTTATAGAAGTGGTGGAAAAATATGTTTACCTAGGCCATGAGATAAGAATAGGTCGAGATAACCAGACCTGCGAAATGTTAAGAAGAATCACTCTGGGATGGGCAGCCTATGGGAAATTGAAAGATATTTTTAAGGCAGATATCCCAACAACGTTGAAGCGGAAAGCCTTCAACCAGTGTGTCTTGCCAATTTTGACTTATGGAGCAGATACTTTGACTCTCACAAAAATATCATCAGAAAAACTGAGAGTAACACAAAGGCGAATGGAAAGATCAATGCTTGGTTTGACCTTAAAAGACCGCGTAAGAAATGATGATATCCGTAGAAGAACTGGAGTAGACGATATCATTGAACGCATTGCAAAACAAAAGTGGAGATGGGCTGGACATATCGCTAGAATGGAGGATGGCAGATGGACAAAGAAACTCCTTGAATGGAGGCCAAGAGAGGATAAGCGAAGCTGAGGTAGACATCCCACACGATGGACAGATGATATAAGAAGAATATCGACAAACTGGATAAAAGATGCAAAAGATCGAGAAAACTGGAGACATTTGGAGGAGGCTTATGTTAAGCAGTGGACAGGAAAAAGGGCTAATTGATGATGATGAGGATATATTTGTATTTTTTTTTTTAATTTGGAAACGGCCCTTTTTCATTTTTTTCAAAATTTAACCCCTGAACACAAGTGAGAATTTTTTTATTTCGGGACCTTACACAAAAAGGCTTAGTATCTTGCTGAATGTCAAACCAACCATCCAAAATGCGAGGAGTTCCACAGATTTTAATCCTCCGCCCTAATTTAAAACATTAATAGTACCCTATCTAAATAAATAATATTTCTAGTATAATTTAACATTTAAAATTTGCCAATAGCTCTTTAAAACGATTTGAAACGCTTCATGGGCTGTTGGGACGTCAGCATCTTATCTTGATCCGGGGTAAGTTCACTTGGTTCTCGTTGGCTACTTGGAAGATATCTACGTCACACAAATGAGAAGAGGATTCGCAGGGTTCTGAGGGTGATGAGAGTTCGGGGAAGAGGAGAGAGTCAAGAGTACATGTACGAGCCCCGTCCCATCTCAATTGGCCCAGCAATATTTTTTCTTTTTAAATAAAATTATGCTAATTCACGGTAAATTTAATTTAAATATTTATTTTTATTATCATTTGGAAAACATTTTAGTGTAACATTTAACTTAAAATTATTTTTTAATTGTTAAAAACAAGGAAAACATACAAAATCCAAAACCTTTACCACTGTTTGACGTCGCCTTTATTTTTAATTCTTCTTCTTCGAGTGCCATACCCGAAACGGGTGTCGGCGCCTCTCCACATATACCTGTGCTGAGTGTGTTTAATTGTTTTACACATATATACGGGACCTACTTTTTAACGCCGGTTCCGAACGGCTAATTTGGAGAGGTCACTTGGCAATTCTACTCTTGGTAGGTTGCCATTACTTTCAAGAGGAGGCGACTGCAAATATCTATCTGCCGAGACTCGGTCTCGAACCAGCGATCCTCGAGTCAGCGACCCAACACTCTAGCCACTGACCCACAGTCGCCTCTTTTTTTTCTACGGCTTGAATTCTTTTGGGCAACGTACTTGTTAAGTTTTGACACTCATCTTGAGTGAAATTATCCCAAATATTTTGAAGTTTGTGTTTTAATTCGACTACGTTTCTAGCTGGTTGTATTCGTAATAGCTTTTTCATTGTGTGCCAAAGAGTTTCTATTGCTGACAAGTCGGGACTGTTTGCCACCCACTCCAAAAGTGGAACATTATGATCAGAAAGCCATGTTAAAGATTTTCTTGATGTATGGCAGGCCGCACCGTCTTGTTGGAACACAAAATTATTATTATTCTGCGATGCATCTGCCATTGTTGGAAGTAACAATTTTTTTAAAATCTCTAAATATTTACTGGTGTTTATAATTCCATCAATTAAGTGAAGTTTTCCAACACCTATAGCAGACATTGAACCCCATACCATAACTGAAGCAGGAAATTTTACTTTCTTTTTTAAACAATTTGAATTGAAAGCTTCATTTTTCTGACGAATAACTCTGCTTCGATTGTCCCCAACACAAACTTCAAAACGTGTGACTCATCACTCCAATGGACACTATTCCATTCATTACTCGTCCAATTAATGTGACTTTTAGCCCATTTAAGCCGGTTTTTCTTTTGTTTTAATGTCAAGAGTGGCTTTTCTTTCGCCTAAAAAAAAATTAGTTGAATTACAAAAAATTTTTTTGAAAAAGTTGCAATAAGTTGTAAGTTTTAAAACCTAACTTAAGGGCTTCTCTATGGCACGTGGATCTTGAAACACTTCTCCCCACAGCATCGCTCCAAAAAACAGATAATTCACCATAGTTCGAACGCCTGTTTTTTCTAATAATCTTCTTCAATGACCGTCTATCAGCATCTGATATTTTGGATTTCGACGCATACCGATGTTTTGTAGCTATTGTACCCGTTGTTTTATAAGCTCGAATAATATTTCTGACAGTAAACTTTGATAAATTAACTAGATCGCCAATTTGCGCGTTTGATTTTCCTTTTTAAATAAATTGATAATAATTGAGCGAATTTTTTCATCAACAACCTTTCCACGAGTCATTTTTACTAATAATAAAACAAACTTTATTTGACAGTGAAAACAAAGTTTTAAGTATCTTTTTGAGTGTCTTTTTTTGAAAAAAGATGGAAATTATTCAAAAATCAACCCAGTATATAATATTATTAAATGAATTTAACTTTTAAGGACATCATAGATATAAAAATATTTCTCTAATATCTATGATGTCCTTAAAGATTCATTTGTAATATTACTGGGTTATTTGATAATTTCCATCTTCAAAAAAAAGATACTTAAATCTGTTTTCACTGTAAAATCCATGGGTCCCCTCACTGAAAACTTTTTCAGTTTAGCAGGAATTTTTACTATTCCCGCTGATTGAAAGAGGTGAAAAAATCTTTAGCTATAATATTATATATGTTACCTCTCAGAAGAAGAGATTTGTCTTAAGGGTTTGGCTACTATGCCCGGCAAACTTAGTTAGCGCTTGGGTTCGATTCCTAAGGTGACGAACCTCTCTGATATGCAATGTAAAATATTTCTCTAATATCTATGATGTCCTTAAAAGTTAAATTCATTTAAAAACTTTATTTTGTTGGAAAAAGGCAAAGCTTACTTGATTTATTCACATATTCAAAGAATCTTAAAAAAAAATTAAATGAAAAAGAAAAGAACTATTTTTTTGAATTAAAAATATATTTTTAACAATTAAAAAATAATTTGAATTCAAATATTTTTAATAAAATGTTTTAAATTCTTTATAATGTTCAAATGATAATAAAAATAAATATTTCACAAATTAATTACCGTGAATTGTATAATTTTTGTTAAAAGAAAAAAATATTGGTGGGCAATTGAGGTGGGACCGGGCTCGTATAGGTTTGGCGGAGTGAATGATGATCTGAGGTGGAATACAGGGAAGGATATGGGTCCAATGGTCACTTGAGGCCCTAAAGGGGTAAGAGTAAGCAAAATTCCCACCGAAGGCGGGCTTCGCAGGTGGTTAAATAATAATACAATCCAATAATAATATAAAAGTACAAAATCTCTACGCAATCCTTTTAAGACTTTTGCAAAAATCTATTGATGTAGTTTAATTTCACCAAAAGTACATTTCTCTGAAAAGCGTCTGGGTTTTTTATCTAAAGTAGTTTTCGAGATGTGAGGACTTTTATGATGTTACACTGAATTTTGTTGATTATTTTCTCACTCATTTAAACTGAATCATCGCTACTAAAAAAAATTTGTACATCTGTTAATAGTATCATCATTCTGTAAAAAGTGAATCAAATTCGGTGTTTTTTAATTAGGTAATTTTCGTAGACCGCGGGGCCTCTCAAACGGGGCCCAGTTCCATTGAACGCGCTGAACCTGCCTTGAGCCGGCCCTGCATACCGGGTACGGTGAAGTAGTATTGAACCTACCATATAGAAATGCATGAGAAAAGTGGTTATTTTGTTTTTATATAAAAAAAAAATATAGGAAAATTGTAGCGTTTTAGCCAACAAAAATGCCATGTATAATTATATAAAAAAAATATTTCAAACATAATATTCTTATGTTGTCAAAATTTCTTTTAAGCAAAATTAGAAATAGGGGGGGGGTAAAGAGCTGAAATACCAAAGATAAAAATATAATTTCATTATTATATCTCGGAAATGTCAAATTTGCATTCTCACTTCAAAATTTATAAATTAAAACACAATATGATTGCCTTATGACATAATTTGTCATTTTTGATATAAAATATACGCATAGCTTAATTTTCATTTGAGAATTTTATCTAGTTGATATATGCTGCTAAAAAACATTTGGACATGGCAAAACGAAATACTCAGAGAATTTTCAAATGAACAACAAAATGTTTGAAAATTACCAATTTTCATAACATGAGAATATACATATAAGTGGGATGGGTGCGAGGTAGATAAAAATCGTGTTCCACTGAAATGTGAATAGTTTATTAATATATACAGATATTTACAATGAGGTTTACATTATTTACCTGAAATGTGAAACTCGAAATTTCAGGTCCTTTATTTAGTTTTAACAATGATGTTTAATATAAGTGAATTTATATAATATCTGGTTATTAAATATTGTATATTAACAATGTGTTTGAATTGAGCGTTTTAAATTGACTCTCTACTGCTTGATGTCTCAATCTATTATGTCGCTCGTTTGTCCTTGTCTTCCCCCTCCACTCGTCTTCGTGTGTGGGAGTTTCGAACTTACATACATATCTTTAAAAGCTAAATCAAATTAGATATTGTTCTATCAGAAATCAAAATACTTTGCATTCCAAAAAGAAAATAAACCCGAACTCTTTCGACTTTACTGCCTACCAATTTGGCCTTAATGGACCGACAAAAGTCTCAGCTTAGGAATTATAAAACACAAACTTTGGAACGACGTTCACCAGAAGAGGCAACTGTTGTTTTTTTCGAATGAAGAATAATCTAATTGAGTTAGAAAACTTTTTTCTTAATTGATTAAATTAATTATAAATGAATGACAGATGCCAATGCATCTAAAATAAAATAAATAAAATAAAAAGAAATTATAGCTAAGTAATGTGAATTGATTGCCTTTCAATATATTTAACAATTTGGAGTCGATGTCAGTTTAATTGAATTTATTCATTAGCCTCTTTAAGTCAGAACTATAACTGTGAGATATTCTAATATTTATAATTCCTTATTTGACTCACATTCGTTGGGCTTAAGTGTTTATATGGTATTATCTTCGGAAAATTGACCGATCAGATATAGAATAAAGCTAGACCTATCTTTTCGAAATTAAATTTTATTAAATTTTATATTTTATTAATTTAGAGAACATGAATAAAAAAACAAACAAAAAAAAAAATAAAAAAAATTGAAACATAGGTATATGTTGACTTATGAAAACCAAATGATATACGTAAAACTATCCTCTCCCTACTAATATATTTTATCTTACTCAGATTAGCTTTTCAGGGAGGGGGGGGGGGGACAAACAATTTTTAATTCTTTATTTTAGTGTAGTTATATAAAAATAATATAATATATGTATTAGACCGGTTCACTTTGTTGTTATACAAAATACAACCCACACTTATGAGTATAAACATTGTTCGGGACCCACTACTTCTCTCTTCTCTATATACCTACAAATATTATCGGTTAAGCGCTAGATAAAAAGTTACTCTACCACCGAGCGTCACGAAATCGCGTAACTCATGAATTTTTTTATGCTTATGTATTCGTGTTTAGATATACCGGGTGAGTTTTTATCTTGAGACAGTCTTATAACTCAAAAACAGCCCATTATATGAAAAAAAATTTCAAATAAAAGTTTATTTATATCAAATCGGAAACTAAACTACGCTATTGTTTGTCGACCTAGATCAAGCTTTCAAGGGTATTTGAAGGTCATGTTCTGTTTTTTAAATGGAAACCTATATGTTTCTCTACATATTCTGAATCTACAAAAAAATCTGAACAACTTTTATTAGAACTATTTTTTTATATGACATCAAATAAAAAAAAATATTAAATTAATTAGATCTCAAAAAAACAATTCTAATAATTATTTTTAACAATTATTCAACTTAATTATCAATTAATAATGATTAAAAAATTAATTATTAAATCGAAAAGTCACAACAATGAAAATAAGTGTTTATAATGATCTTCAAACTTCATTAAACACAGATTTAAGAGATTATTTTCTACTTAATAGATCCATTTAAAATTCTTGAGCTTAAAAAGTCTATTTCTCATGTCAATTCAGTAGATTTTTATTTTGTATTATGATAATAAAAATGAAGCAGTTTTTTGTTGAAGAAAGAATTGAAATGGTCTTAATTTCTGCGGTGAATGTGGGAGAAGTGTTATGGGGCTGCTATTGAAATGAATTCTGAGCGTTTTTCTGACAGGGATACACCTTCAGGAGCTTTATTTTATCGTGTTGTAAATCTGTTTAAAAAACAAAAGAAATTGGATTTGGAATTCATCCAGAAGACTTGCAATACACTCTGGAATGTCTCAGAACAGTGTCGCGAAATTATTAAATTATTTATTTATCTACATTGGATTTTTGACGCTACGGTTATTATTTGTAACCATTGCTGAAGACATGGAAGAATCGACTTAAAATCAAAAATAGCCATCGATTCTCATCTAATACTTGAGGAATAACCATTCTACATTGGATTTTTGACGTTTCGATTATTATTGGTAACCATTGCTGAAGACATGGAGGAATCAACTTAAAATCAAAAATAGTGATCGATTCTCATCTAATACTTGAGGAATAACCATTCTACATTGGATTTTTGACGTTTCGATTATTATTGGTAACCCTTGCTGAAGACATGGAGGAATCGAGTTGAAATCAAAAATAGTGATCGATTCTCATCTAATAATTGAGGAATAACCATTCTACATTGGATTTTTGACGTTTCGATTATTATTAGTAGCCATTGCACAAGACATGGAGGAATCGACTTAAAATCAAAAATAACGATCGATTCTTATCTACTACTAAAGGAATAACCTTATTGCATTCCATTTTTGATGTTTTGACTATTAATGGCAACCTCTACTGAAAACGTGGAAGAATCGACTTAAAATCAAAAAGCTAAATTCTTTTATGGCAAACAACTCAAGCTTGAGATATCTCAACGCTTGTTTTTGTGCCTTATTTATAGTTATAATCACTTCACTACTGGATTGGCAATAAGCAGAATATTATATAAATATAAAACATTAGAAGATTTACATTAATTGAAGTGAAAAAATAAATTTGATCAAATATTCCTAAACTATTTATCTTTTCCTCCCTTCAAGCAGTTTCTCTGGTTTTCTTATTAAATACTTAAGTCTAAATATCTGCATGTTGAAAGCCACTCGTTCTTTTCTTATTACAGGCCATCAACAAAATCCCAAAGAAGCGCCGGCATCCGTTTCTGCCTTCTATATCTATTCACAATAGCAAATACCTTAACAATCTCAAATACGATGAATTTGAGTAACTGTCTGTGTGAGTGTTTTTCACATGTTGAAAAGCTCCCAAAGTACTTTTCACAATATGACTCTCTTTATAGCGATTTATTGAACTCTCTTTTACTGGATAAATAGGGAGAAAAAAACCTTTCATAAATACGAAAACTCGTTACTTGCTTAAGAAAGAAATCTAATTTATAATGAAGATAGATAGAATAAGAAAAAAAAGCTGTTGAACACAAAAATAAAAATTGAGCTAGAATAAAATTTGTAACTTGAATAATTTGGGTTTCTATTTTATAAAAGATTCATTAGGACGGAAAGAAGGTGGGGGGGGGGGGGGGGGGGCTTGTTAACAGTAAAGTAAATGCATTGCTCTTATGGGAGAATGGACATTGTTTCCATATTTTTCTGCTATTGCCTCTAGGTACCAGGAGAAGTGAATCCACCATTCTATTACCTGTAATTGTTAATTCTATATATTTCACGAAACATTGTGGCCATTATTTGTTGGATTTTTCAAAATATTTATATGTCACTGGCGTGCGGTCCATGGATGCTGTGGATGTGGCTCATCCCTAAAATTTCAAACATTTAGAGTATTTTCAAAATTTCAGGAGGATCTTTAAATTTTCATATTTTATCCGTTATTCAAAACACTTTTATAAAAAACATTTTTCATTTTGAAAAGTATATTGATACTCGAAATGAAATAAAATGGTTCCATATAGTTTTAAGGGGAAATTAAAATGAACGATTTTTACGAAAAGAGTGCGGATAGAAGATTCATTGAATTCCTTCCCTGGTATATTTTCGAGTTGAAGCATGTCATAGACGAGTCCAGACGAGTTTTAGCCGAATAAAAATTGTTCTCGCTGAGGAATTATTAAAATAGTAATAATACAAAAAAGGAATAATTAATGATGATTCGAGAAATTTTGGAATAATCCATTTCTAAGAACTCTCAATATATAAGATCGGAAATAGCTAAGAGTGCTATAGACAATTCATAGCTTGCTTATAGCAATAGAATTAGGAGAAATTTAAGATTTTCTTATAAGGGAGGCTGATTCATTTTGGAAGATGGTCGATTTCCATTTAAGCGACTGTGGAGTTTAAGTCATAAGAATTAATTTCTGACTCCTACCCTCACTCAGACAAACCAGTATCAGTTTGGGCGAATGCCCAAAAATATATTTTTTAAAAATATAATGTTAAATTTGAAAAATATCGAAAATGATGCCGTATTCGCTTAAATTTCCAAAAAATAGCGAAGAATAAAATAACATTTCAAAAAATGAAGGATACTTTTTTTGGACAGCATCCCCAGGTTGAAAAGTCACCAACCGCCAACCGTTATATTTATAATAGATGCCTTCTTAATTTCAAATAATTATCTACATTCAAAAAATTTCTCACAAAACGTTTGAATTTTTAATAAATGATTCCTGGTTGTTTTATACTATTATTATTATTTGCATAAAGAACTTTAATTATTTTAAGCAATAAAAAATCAATAATATATTTTAAAATATATCAATTTATATCTACATTAAAAAAAAATTTAGATTATTTGACCTCTTCCTCAAAAATGTCTTGCTAAATATCAGCCAAGGTCGTCATTGTGTTTACACGTAACCTCTCTTTAAACTTTATCTTGAATTGATCTCATTACAAGACTAATCATTAAATTATTTGGGACTTGCACCAACCAAATTTGAAATAAGTTAGCACATAAATTAATCTCAAAACTATTTTAAGGAAAAATTGTATTTCACCAATGATATTTTGGGGAAAAGAATGTAAAAGATTTAATTAATTATATTTAAGGAGGTTCGGGATAGCAGCTCTAACTGGTTGATATACGAAAAAATCTTTTGTATTTCTGCAGTGTCACAACTTCAGCCTACTAAATTTTTTAACAAAAAAAATTGTTAATAATGAGGTTAATTTCCAATCCAATCTTTTGATAATATTAATAAAAAGAATATTGATATAAATTTTTTCTCATTATAAAAACATTTAACACGATTCAAGAAATAACTTGGAATTCTACACTAGTGCTTTTGTTATATTCTGTTGGTGCAAATAACTTTTTATTTTTACATTTATGAATAACTAATTAACTAGACTGTCACATCTATTGAAAAATATATTATTCGATTTATAAAAGTTGAATTATTGATCTGTATAAATTTGTTCAAAATGGTATAATCTGTATGGAAGTTATAGCTATTTTAAAAGCTCGGTCCATTTACTTCCATGCTAAAAGGACAATTTTCAATAATTCATTTCTCGGTAATGGGACAGACGATCAACTTCAAATTTCGGGAATAAATATTTAATACATGAATGATTCGATGGTAAAAATTTGAGAATTTTCTTTTAAAATTGATAAACAGTCTCGAACCCCCTTAATATCAATTTCGATACCAAGTAGAATTTCTTCATATAGGGTCACATCTTCAAAATTTTTAACACAAAATATTCTAATATAAATTTAATTCATTTAATTAAATTCAATTTAATAATTTATCTAAAAAGTTTGTTTGAGGTTAATTTAAGAGCTGCCATAGTTTAATTTCGGTTGGTGAAAAAGGACGTTTTCCTGCGTGACGTCACTTTACAAAGCAGACTACACAATTGTACATTGTGGAACTTTAGATAAATTTAATAAAATTAGAAAGTAAAATAACTCAACAATCAAAAGAACAATGAGGGTCGCAAAGGGGGGTGTCCTTCTAAAAAGTTGGTTATGATCTTTAAAAGCTTAGAAAACACTCTATTAGCGATTTCCCCTCGTTTATTTGATGTTCTAATGAAAGTTCAAAGGCAACAGTTCAATATTTGATTTAAGTTTTAATTCAAGCCTTTCATCCATCATAGAGCTTATAATCCAAAAAATAAATAGGTTGTTATTTCTTTGGAAATTTTTAATTATATTAAAATGGAAATCCAACGATAAAAGTTATCTCATAAAGAACTGACGTCGTTTGTTCTTTCCTCTTTTTCTTGTGCTTTAATAACTAACGAGTTTTATTTAAATAGTAAGAAAAAAAAATATAAACTTTCTAGATTTAAGTTAACAACAAAAATGTATATATTTTCTCTTTCACTCAATTTAGACTATCCAAAACAATTGAAATTTGAAATTAATATTTAGCTACAAATATATACTTTTCAATAATATAATATTTACTTTCTTTTTGATGTTTGGTAGTCAGATAAAATGATTTAAGAATCGGCTTCACAGATAAAATGATTTATGAAACTGTTTCACAGATAAAATGATTTGCCCTCTAGACCACCAATGCTGCAGCGGGGATGATGGAAAGGTACAGGATCGCGAAGCTCAACTTCACTCACCGAAGATGGTAACCGTTTCTCGAGATCAATCCCGACTGGCACGAAGAAACTGTAGAAAACTCCCGGTGCCACTCCGGACGCGGCCGCGATCCAACCCTCTCCACACTTTCAGAACTGTTCATTCACCTCAATTTACACGCGAAAATTCACCCAGTTCACTTTGCTAGTAACGATGGCAACAAAAAAAAGGAAAATATAGAGAGACGATGTTCATATCAGGATTATCGGGAAACGAATGAAAAGGAATTATATTTATAGCATACAATTCAATAAATTCTATTTATAAATAAAATAACTTAAAATATATATTTATCTATAATTTGACTCGTTTAAAGGCGGAGACAACTGCCCCCCCTGCAAAATTGATTTCAAATTTTGAAGAACTTACGAGTCTATATCAGGTTTAATAGAAGCGTCATTTACTAAAGGAACTAATTTATTGACAGGCCGTTGGTATGAAGTCTTGCCCACACGTACTTGACATACGCGAACTATACCATCTCTAGCAGGGAAGACTAGTTCTACTCTACCCAATGGCCATTGTAGAGGAGATGTATTGATCTCAGTAACTAAAACTATATCTCCGACTTTAATATTCTCACTAGGACGATACCATTTATTACGCTGCATTAAATGATGAAGGTACTCTTTAGACCATCGCGTCCAAAAATGTTGTATAGCTTGTTTATACGTTTGCCAGCGGGTAAGTCTATTTTCGGGAACATCAGAATAATCTATTTCTAGAGGGCTAATCAGCGGAGCTCCAATAAGAAAGTGGCCAGGACTTAGATAATCAATAGAATCATGAGGATCACTAGACATCAAACAGAGAGGTCGTGAATTTAATATAGCTTCAATGCGGCAAAAAACTGTAATAATTTCTTCTAATGAAGGAGTATGATTCTTAAGAACTCGAGTCAAATGAGTCTTACAGCTATGCACTGCAGCCTCCCAAATTCCTCCGAATGATGGAGCAGCGGGTGGATTGAAATGAAATTCAATTTTTCTTTTCGATATTTCTTCACTTAATTGAAACTGTTCCCTTTCAAGGAATTTTATCATTTCCCTTTGTTGATTGGCTGCTCCAACAAAATTAGTTCCACGATCAGAATACAGATTTCGAGGAAGACCCCTGCGGGCTATAAATCGATCTAGGGCAGATAAGAAAGATTCCGTAGATAATTCAGTGACAACTTCTAAATGGACGGCCTTTGTTGACATGCAAACAAATAGAGCTAAATAGGACTTGAACAAAACAGGTTTCCGGCGTAATCGCTCTTGTACATTGAACGGTCCAGCATAATCCATACCTACATTCGAGAAACATCTATCTTGAGCAAAACGATAATGCGGTAAATCTGCCATGAGTGGTTGATGAGTGCGGGCTTTCAGGCGATAGCAAGGCAAACATTTAAAGATACGGTTTCTAATCAAACTTCTAGCTGCGATAATCCAATACCTTTGGCAAAGTGTGGATTGCACTAAGAGAGGACCACCATGTAGAGTTTCTAGATGATAATGATCTACTAAAAGAATGGCCAACCGTGATTCTTTCGGTATTAATAAAGGATGTTTAGCAGAGTCGGGCAAGGAAGAAAATTTTAACCTACCACCTACTCTGAGAAAACCTTCTTTGTCAACGAAAGGGGTTAATCTGATCAAGTTAGAGGGACACTCATTATCTAGTTTAATAGAATTGATTTCTTTTCTAAAGCATTCCCGCTGTACAACAGAAACACATTTTTCTAATGCTCGTTTCAGCTCGGAATACAAAAGAGGACCTCTAAATTTGCATTTTGGATTTCGAGAATTGTGAATAAATCTCAAAACATAAGCTATTATTCTTTGCAATTTAAGAAGGGTGGAAACTGAATTTATTTTATTTAAAATCCAATTTTCAATTGATTTATCGAGAAAAAAGCTTACTCGTTTATTAGTTTTTAATTCAGGGATTTTTGCGACAGGTGATAAATTGAACTTCCAATTATTTTCTTCTAATTTAAGAAATTCAGGACCGTGCCACCAAAGGGGATTTTTTAATATTTCTGAAGGAAGCAAACCTCTTGAAGCTATGTCAGCAGCGTTATGCTGAGATGGCACAAAAGCCCATTCCGAAATTTTAGTTAATTCTAAGATTTGATTCACTCGGTTTGCTATAAATATTTTTAACTGATGAGGAGGCGTTCTCAGCCAGGCTAATACTATTTGAGAGTCTGTAAAATATGTAATACGTTTAATAGAAAGTTCGTCAAAAGACATTGATTGAGATAACTCAGCCAATAATTTCGCTCCGCACAATTCGAGCCGAGGTATGGTTAAACTTTTAATAGGAGCGAGTTTTGTTTTCGATTTCATTAAATGAACTTCATATCCATCGGCAGTTTCCACTCTAAGATAGATAGCAGCGGCATATCCTTTCTCGGAGGCATCAGAGAATCCTATTAGTTGGATATTGTCCCTTTGCGTTGATAGAATGAAACGGGGAATCTTTATTTGACTCAACTTAGGCATTTCTTTTAGAATAAATTGCCATTCAATTACGATATCTTCTGGTAATTGATCGTCCCAATCCACCTTTGCAATCCATATTCTTTGCATTAAATGCTTGGCCTTGAAAATCACGGGGGCGAGCCAACCTAAGGGATCGTATAAGCGAGCTATATTAGAGAGTACACCTCTTTTAGTCAATGGATTATTAATATCATTAAATTTATAAGAGAAACTGTCAGAATTCGTAAGCCATTGCAAGCCCAGTATCTTTAGCGACGGATTTTCAGGGTCTTCTAGTGATACAGCGGTCTCACAATATTCCGCAGGGATAGTATTTAGAACAGATGTGTGACTAGAACTCCACTTTCTCAGTTCGAAACCTCCAGCTTTAAGCAATTGTATCAATTGATCTCTTAACTGTGCTGCTTGTTGAATAGAATCAGCACCTGAAACGATGTCATCCATGTAAGTGTGTTTGATAATGGATTGCGCGGCCAAAGGGAACGATTTTCCATCATCCTCAGCTAACTGTTTTAAAACTCTTTGTGCTTGGAACGATGAAGGTTTCAAACCATAAGTGACAGTATTCAATGTAAATTCAGAAGCTTCATGAGTATTTGGGTGTCTAGCAAATATGTGCTGAAATTGACGATCCTCAGGTCGAATTAAAATCTGGCGGTACATTTGTTTTATGTCACAACATAAAGCAATCTTCTTAAATCGGAATGATAATAAAATTTGGTTCAAATCGCGTTGAACCTTCGGGCCTTTATAGAGTGTATCATTCAAAGTTAAGCCGTGACAATCTTGCTGTGATGCGTTAAACACGACGCGCAATTTGGTAGTAGAGCTGCTTTCTTTCATCACACAATGGTGAGGTATTAAGTAACTAGACGGTTCAAAGGCGACAGTCATATGCCCAAGGGATAAGTAGTCCTGCAGAAAATTATGATATAATTCTTTCTCAGCAGGTCTAGAGTTTAATCTTTTTTCTAGATTATAAAATTGTTTTTCAACAATATTGCGATTATTGTTAAGCGTTGTCGGTGGAGTTTTAAACGGTAATGCTAATACGAAACGACCAGTGGAGTCACGAGAAAAAGTTTTTTGAAAATGATTTTCGGATTCCACTTCGTCAGGATCCATTTGTTTAATTAGATTAATCTCTTCCGTCTCCCAGAATCTACTCATTAAATTAGTAAGATCAATTTCCTGAATTTTAGTAATATTGAAATTTCGTTTCATTAATGTATCATTTTGATAACATTTATTTAAGCTACCAATTATCATCCATCCAAATATTGTTTTCAATGCGATTAATTTATTTGTTTTAACTGGAGGTTGATCTGTGAGTATGACTTCAGCAAAATAATCAGCTCCGATTAAAATATCAATAGGTTTAGGACTGTAAAATTCAGGATCTGCCAATTCTAAGTGATTAAATTTATTTATAATTTCTGAAGGTAATTCCGGATTAATAAGCGAATTCGATATTTGACTGATAATCAATGCATTAATTTGAATGGAAAAATTGAAATTATTTGATATTACATTTAAATTTGTATATTCTCTCAAATTGGTTATATGGGTATCAGCGATTCCTGACAGATGAACTGTAATTGGTGTCTTATCAAGGGACAATTTTTCTGGTATTCGAGAGGATACACAAGAAATTTGAGAGCCTGGGTCCAGTACGACTTGGATCGAGTGTCGTTTTTCATTTTTATCCATAATATATGCTTGGGCAGTTCCTAATATTACTAAATCGTCGAAATTCTCAGAAGTAGTGGTAGATAGCGAGACATAATTTTTTATTTCCGGGTAATCATTTAGATATTTATTAAATTCATGGCAGAGGTATTTTACGGATAGGGGAGACGGAAGAGAGATTTTGTTTCATAATTCATCATTTTTTTTCGATTTAGTAATAATTCGAGAGGAATGAGTAGAGGAAGGAACGACTGACTGATGAGAAGTAGAAAGGTCTGGAGAAGGAGACCGTGAGGGTGGCCTCTGTGCTGGGGAGTGCTTTGGAGAAGGGGAACGTGATGCCGACCGGGAATATCTGTTTGATACATCATGCTGTTTCTGTTTTTCATAGGGGTTTGGAATATTTGGATAAAATTTAAAATTCGAAGAAGATCGATCTAAATGTAGCAACGTGTTGTGTTTTTTATTGCACACCCTACAACAATTGGTTGATTGGCAATAACTTTCCGAATGGTTTCCAAAACAATTTGGGCACTTCTGCTTATCCTTAATAACTTGGATACGCTGCGGTACAAGTAATTCCTTGAATTGAGAACACAGGTATAATGGATGCCTCTGCTGACACAAAAAACAGTTCATATTTCTAGAGATTGAGGATTTGAAGCTCGTCCGTTGAGGATAAAAGGATGGAGTTTTCGAGTTTGGAGGGGGTGATTCTTCGCTAGAGCTATTGCTTTCATCAGTTATTTTTTGTTTAGTAAGATGGAATGAATGTTTTTTTGTAACTTTCTCTTCCCGGTAGGAGAATGTAAGAGGTTTTGGTAAGTCTTCGGCTATGGCGTCTTTTTCGAGAAGCTCTAATAAATCCTCAATTTTAGGAGGTTCTATGCTTTTCCAATTAACTGATTTATGCCATTGTTTATAAGACGTGTGATCTAGTTTTCTGGTTAAAATTCTCATTAAAAAAATATTATTCTCTGCATAAAAGTGCTTATATTCTTTGAATTGAGTGATCATTTGCCTCGAAAAATCTATAAATCGAATTATATCGCAGGGCTTATTCTTTAAGAGTGGTGGGTAATCTAACACTTTGTCAACAAGCTTAAAAATTATTTTACTTGCGTATTCATATCGATTTTTTAATAATCGTATAGCTTCAAAATAATTATTATCAGTAGTATCTAGATGCTTAATGACGTTTACGGATCCGCCTTTTAATGAATTCATAAGATAAATAAGTTTTTGGGAAAAAGTAATTGTTCGATTTTTTCAATTGTATTAATAAAGTCGCGATAAAAGGTAGCCCATTTGGTTTCATCGCCATCAAATTCAGGTATTTGTGTTGGTGGGAGTTGAATATCGGTTGTGACTTTTACTTCAGTAGCATTCGATTTGATTATTTGTTCTTGATTCGAATAGCTTAAAATCAAAAGTTCATCAATCTTGTCTTGGACAATTTTCAATTCTTGGAACTCCTTGGTGTTTAAAATATCTAATTCTTTTGAATCTTGGCTCTCAGCTATTTCAAACAAATCGCAGATTAATTTGTGTGCTGTTGATTTTGTTAATTCTAGCTGATTAATGTAAAATTTTAGCCTATTAGGTTCATTTCCAATTTGGGCATTCTGGATTCTCCCTACTTCATGCGAAAGGGCTCTAAAATCTCTTTTCCAATTATCTAAGAGTTTAGCCATTCCGATAATTGGTTATTTATTACTAAGTTTATAATAAGAGTTTCCAGAACTAAATCAAAATAAGCCAATATCAAAAGTAAACTGAAACACTTTAAATTAAATTAGAAAATGCTAAAAATATCTAGGTATTTCTGGTTGGACTGTAGAGGGTGTTCTTAATCCGGTACGATAAGGACCAATGCTGCAGCGGGGATGATGGAAAGGTACAGGATCGCGAAGCTCAACTTCACTCACCGAAGATGGTAACCGTTTCTCGAGATCAATCCCGACTGGCACGAAGAAACTGTAGAAAACTCCCGGTGCCACTCCGGACGCGGCCGCGATCCAACCCTCTCCACACTTTCAGAACTGTTCATTCACCTCAATTTACACGCGAAAATTCACCCAGTTCACTTTGCTAGTAACGATGGCAACAAAAAAAGGAAATATAGAGAGACGATGTTCATATCAGGATTATCGGGAAACGAATGAATGGAAATTATATTTTTAGCATACAATTCAATAAAATTCTATTTATAAATAAAATAACTTAAAATATATATTTATCTATAATTTGACTCGTTTAAAGGCGGAGACACTTTTCAATAATATAATATTTACTTTCTTTTTGATGTTTGGTAGTCAGATAAAATGATTTAAGAATCGGCTTCACAGATAAAATGATTTATGAAACTGTTTCACAGATAAAATGATTTAAGAATCTGTTTCAGATTAGAAGCTCCATGCTGAAATCAGAGAATTAGGTAAAATGAATAATTTTTTAGGTGGTATATTTTTAAATTAAAATCAGACTGTTATTTTTATGAATTCAGAGAAAAAAATTTCAAATGCTTTTATCATCTGCGAATGATTTCTAGATAGCAAATTAATGTAGAATCCCCATAAGTGTTTTTGTTAATTTAGTAATGCATAATCTTGTTATATTAAACAAGCAATTCTTGTATATATATATAAGAGGCTGGTCTCTTGCTAAGCTCCTCTAACCCATCCATCCCACTGACCCCTATCCTTCCCCCTAGACCAGGGGTCGGCAACCTTTTAAGACGGAAAAGCCAAAAGTTACAATTTACAAAATTTCCCTCTTTTTAAAGAGCCACTAACATATTTGTTTCAATATTATGGTATTCGATTAGGATTAGATATATATAAATTTGATTTTTGATTTAAAATAAAGCCGCATCTTCACATCGAAATAACCGCATGTGGCTCGCGAGCCGTAGGTTGCCGACCCCTGCCCTAGACCCACCTCCGTTCATCATTCACCACGCCAACCCTATACATGTCCTCTTGACTCTCTCCTCTTCCCCTAACTCTCATCACTCTCCGAACCCCGCGAATCCGGGTGGGGGATTAAAATTTGTAGAACTCCACTCATTTGAAAGTATCAAGAGAAAAAAAGTTTCATTTTTGTCGGGCATTGATTCCACGCACACATTTTTTTTAATTCTGAATCCAAATAAAAATCACCCTTTTTATCAGAATTTTAAATTAAAAATAATATTAATATATAGGTTTTAACTGAAGCAAAAAGTTACCGAGCATCGGTCGGTGGCCGGGTACTATATTTATAATTTATAACTCTGCTGAAATGAAAATATTTTAAAACTAAAAATTAGCAATAGTGAGATTTTGGAATTGTCAAGATTTTGCAACAACTTTAGAACAAGGAAATATTTACTTATTTTTAATTAGTTTATTTATATTACCTTAAAAATCTGAAATTAGTTAAAACTTGGATATCTAAAATTAGTTTTAACAAATCTCTTTTGTAAAATCTAGTATTTTAACATTCTCAAGAGATTTTATGGAGATACGATGATAGTAATTATAAATTAACAAAAGATGCTTCTATAACGATTGGCCAAAGAAATCATTAAGGTCGGACTACTTATCAATCTGTAAGCTCTCGTTTCGGAATTGCCAGAGAATGATTGGATTCTTTTCATCACATGAGTTAAGTCATATTCGAGACCATTTGGGCTTTGTAGTGGATAAGAAGTGGTATAATTGAAAAGTTTTTGTTTTGCCGAGAGTAGCAGAGTTGTTGATTCACAAAGAGAAACAAAGAGGCTGTCCTCTGCTTGATGCAAATAAACATACACACATATATATATATAGATGATATATCTGTATATATATTATTTGATTTGGAAGACTTGGTCTTCATCATCAGTCTTTCTTCAATTATGGTGACTCCATGAAAAACATTTATAATTGAAGAAAGACTAATGATGAAGACCAAGTCTTCAAAACTATAGTCTCAAACAAATAAATAATATATATACAGATATATCATCTCGATATATATGTGTGTATGTTTATTTGCATCAAGCAGAGGACAACCTCTTTGTTTCTCTTTGTGATAAGAAGTGGTAGCTGAAATAACACCTGGACACATGAATAGGAAGCTCTGCTGCTTTGCTGAAGCTTAATTTGTAAAGATTGTCGTTCATTTTATGTAGAAAATACAGCAAAAATGTATCTATTAAAGTTTCTAAAGATACATTTTTTGTTTTTATTTTTTAAATGTGAAAATCTTTCTTTGGTCATGAACCTAAAAATACACTACTTCTGACATGTAATAAAAATTATTCATAACATCTTGGATTCAGTAGAAAACACTCATAATTTTCACAATAAAATCTAACCACTCTTTTTGGTGGGTGAATTTTTTAATGACAATTTTTTCTTTATTGAAATTTTTTCAAGCTCTTAAACTCATTAATTTATTTATTGTACAATTAATTCAAGTTCACGGAATTATTTTGTATTAATCGAAATATATGTACAGTGCAAACTGCGTCTCTTCCAAAACTTCAAGTGCCGCCTCTTCCTAAAACCTCATTATTTTAAAATATTAAACATGTATTTAATTAACTTATTTATACAGAAATAAAAATATAATAAAATATACTTGAATCCTTATAGAAGAGCAGAGTGCTTGTAGAACACCCTGTAAAATCCGAATCGGGTATAACGTTCCTGGCTTTATTTGAAAATATCTTAACTTATGAAGAGAATTTTCTAGGTTAAGTTTCACAAAAAGGAAATATTAAAACAAATGTATGTTTATTTCAGTTTGATTCACTCGATATATATTTCGGGTTACTAGCCCATCTTCAGGAGTTAAAATAGATATCGAGTGAATCAAACTCAAATACACATTATTATTATTATTAAGCCTTTATTTACAATAAATTGATTGATACAGTGTATTTATAACATATTTTTTAACAAACATTTTTATAATATTGTTGAGCCCATTATTGGGCATAGGCCTCTCCAATTTCTTTCCATAGATTTCTGTCTCTTGTTATTCTACTCCACTCGTTCCCTGCAAAATTCTTGATGTCATCACTCCATCTTGCGCTTTGTCTTCCTTTCCTTCTTTTCTTGTCTATGGGACACCATTCTGTCACTTTTTTAGTCCATCTTCCGTCTTCCTGCCTATATACATGACCTGCCCATTTCCACTTGAGAGTTTTTATAGTTGACACGATATTTTTTATTTTTGTTTTATAATAAATAGTTTCATTTCTTACTCTGTCCTGTTTTTTAATTTCTAAAATGCTTCTTAGCATTGCTCTTTGTGTAGTCTCCAGCTTGTTGTATAAATTTTTAGTAATGGACCAGGTTTGAGAACCATAAGTCAGAACTGGAGTCACGCAGGATTTAAAGATATTTATTTTTGATCTTAAGTCTATACTTTTGTTTTTCAATATAAATTTTAGTATAATACACATACATTTGTTTTAATATTTCCTTTTGAAACTTAATCTAGAAAATTCTCCTCATAAGTTATTTATAATGTTTCACCTAGAACCGACACCTAAATCCTTAAAAAAAATTGAATATATCTTAAATATTAGAAACAATTATATTCTATTAAAGGATAGGAGTAATTTTACTATTATTATTATTAAAATTATTTCATACTTGTTTAACCTATAACGATAGATTGAGGGTATAATTCTTTTTTATGTGTTTTTATTTTGCAATTTTTTTAACATATTTCAACTCTATATAATAGACTTTGCATGCAATTTTATTATTAGTATTAAAATAGTTAGCTTGTGTTAAGGAGAAGTAGACGCTATTGCTAAAATTCTTACTATATATGATCAATAGAAAACTCTTTATTTCGAGTCTGAGCTTGTTTCAATGTCTCCAATGGATATTGACTTGTCTCGACATGTATCCGGGATTATATTATAAAAGTGCCCAAGATTATATTTCGAACCTTTTTTTTCTATATCAGGCTGAGACATTCTACCCCAATTACATTTCAGATACATTAATATTTTTATCTTTAATTGTTTTTAAATATTTTCGATGAAATAAGGGAATTATTTTTTCGAAATTTCGGTAGATTCTAAGAAAAAATTTATCGAATACATTTTTTTAATTAAATAATTATATACAATGAATTTATTTTTATTAGGTAGATTTTTTAATCAAATAAATAAAAATTAACAGATATTTATTATGGGGTGTTCGTTTTAGAAAATCATTTCATACGAAATTTTTTTTAATAAAATTAATCATTTATTTTTTTTAATATAATTTCCTCGGTAGGCTTGCAAGCTAAAGCCTGCTAGCTGTATTTAATTTGATAATAAAATTTCCTAATTAAAATTATTTAATTTTTGATTTTCGTAAAAAAATTCGAATTCGATTTTTTTCCAATTTTCAGGTAGGTATCTTCCTTGAATCCACAAAATTGAAAATCTCTCTCTGTATATATCTGCTTCTGTGTTCAAATAAAATATAGATATTTTGGCACTAGAACGAACTGAACGATTATGCATTCTTGACTAGTGATAAGAATGGGAAATCCGGACCTACAAAAAAAATGGCTACCTTTTTGAATTATCGTAGATTATGGAAATCTAGACAGATTGACATTAGATATTATTATGGGACCTAAATGAACTTTCTACGACCTTTCGTTTTTCCGCTATCGTGGGCTTAGAAATCTGAATTAACATACATGAACGAATGAACATTTCTCAGTTTCAGACATTTCTCAAACCAAAACACAAACACTAAAAAATAAAAATATTAATAGCGTCTAGAGTAATTGATTATCAGGTAGGTACCACTAGTAGCACAAAGTTCGAAATTATATAGAAACTATATAGACTCTACTTAGACACTCGAAATATAGAAACTATATAGACTCTACTTAGACTCTCGAAATATAGTTTAGAACTTTGTGTTACTAGGAGGGAAGCCTGCCTTCCGAATTCACGCAAAAATTTTCAATCTTTTTTTTGCTCGATGTATTGAAAAATGTCTCAAACCTGGAGAAAAATTATTTTCAACCATGATTTATTTCTTCTATCTGTGTATATTGAAATAATATATTTTTGTTTATTATTTACAAATAGCCTCTCATCAACATGTAGGTACAATTAGAACAAAAAATGTTAATTAATGCATTTATCGTAAGACAATGAAATTTAAGTGCTTAAAAAGTGCCAATAAAGAGACAAAACATTGTTTTTGAATTATTTTTTAGAAATTCAACTCTCTGGGAACCCATATTTAAAATTTTAAATCAAGTTTTCCCATGAGTAAAAAAAAAAAATATATATATATATGTATATTTATGAAATTTTGAATTTAGAGACTTTAATATTTGAATAGCAAGATCATTTCAATAGTTGGTATTTTACTTTAGTGATTTGATAAGTCCAAGTCTCTGAAAAAGCATATTTAAAATTTAAATTAGTATGATATTCTAATTTCCCCAATGGTGAGCTAAACTCGAGATAGTATCCCAAATAATTAAATATATTATAACAAATAAATCCTAGATTAAATATCCACCAGTGAATGCTTTGAATCATATAAAATTCCACCATAGAATATATGTATAAATTCGAGAGAATTTACATAAAGCTTCCCAACCGTGGACTGAGGGGTATTATTGCATGCTTCGTCGGAGGTAAAAAAAATATATACAGATCCATTCACTTTACATTTGCAAATTAATTTTCCTAAGCTCTCGCTTTTTTGTCCTTCTCTATCCTTTATTTTTCCATATAAATAAATCTTCTTGCCGTTTTTGTGCTTTTAATCAAATTTTCATATATTTTTTTATATATTGTTAGACACTCTTTGTTTATTTCTCAAAAAACCACTTCAGTTATCTAGATCCTTAAGGTATTGTAAAATCCGCCAATTATCAAAGAACGGGGACAATTTTTTGATTTAAGTCACTAAAATGTTCTGAAAATACTCAAGCATTGGCGTTTTTTAACTAATTGGTCTCTCATATAAATATTATATGTAATATTCATTTACTATGAGTTAAGGATTCTTGGTCACTTGTTTCACATTAAAATTAAAAGATGTAAATTTATATATTTAATATTATATGTAATATTCATTTACTATGAGTTAAGGATTCTTGGTCACTTGTTTCACATTAAAATTAAAAAAATTAAAAGATGTGAATTTTTTCAATATACTATAATACTATAAATATATATATTTCGGGCTATCAAACAAGTGATCAAGAATCCTTAACTCATAGTAAATGAATATTACATATAATATTTATTTACTCTTATCTTTATTAAAGATGTTTCACCTTGCACCAACACAACAATCTCTACTAATTATTAATTCGTCTCTCATTGGAATATCAAATGTGTTATATATTTTGCCTTACGCAACATCAAGTACCGATCAGTTTTCTATATTAATGAGATATGTGTACGAAATTGGAATAAACATATGTCTCTACTGTACTGTGATATAATTGTTGAAATTTTTGAAATAATTAGCGATTGTTCAGACATTTAAGGGTAGTTTAATTTCGTTTTCGCTTCGACTATGGTGAAACAGGAACGCAGGTGTTGTTAATTTATAGGGTGATTCACACCACCTGGGGCACCTATTTAATTTTTATTAATACGTGTTCGTAAGATGGCGAAAAAAATTAATTTATTTTTTGAGAATAATAAACAAAATTTTAATTTTCCACTAAGCAATTTTTCAAATAGGGAATTTTTTAATTAAACAAATAGTTGATTGTTTGAACAAAAAATATGTTAATTTTTTATATTAAGATTTGTTGTAGGTTTTTACTTAGATTTTTTTATTCTCCCCCCCCCCCCCCCTTCTATTTCATAGATATTTTTGGAAACATTTCAGAATCACAAACCTCTGCATCTTTTGAAAATTTGAAGGCATCAAGGAATTTTTCTAAAAAGGCTTTTAAAATTGAAGAAATATAGAAAAATTAACAAAACAAAAATATTTTATTAATAAAAGATTTTTTATGAACCTAAATGGAATTTGAAATACATATACTATTAATATACATATACTATTAAGTCAAGCATAGATCATGAATTCGTTCATTTAAGGTAAAGTTGAATAAACTGTATATCAAATCGTAAAAAGATATTATACTATGTAGTGTAATTTTTAAAAGTTTTAATTACAGGCGCCTGATAATGCAACCCGCAATTCAGAGTGTTCTATTGAATGCATACCCAAGGTTTAATAGGAGCAAGTAAAAATAGGAAGACTGCCAAACGCACACAGCCTTATCTTGAAAATATTTATTCTCTTAAAAAATTGAAAATAATATAATTAAAATAAATTAAAAAACAATATACAGAGTGATTTAGTCCACCGCGCGGTGCAATTTATTTATTTCAGCATGCGAACGTAATTGTGGTGAAAACATTTAATTACCAAAGATCATTTGAGTTATCATTTTCAGCAATAAACCATAATATTATTATCAGTGGCGTAGCCAGAAAATTTTTCTGGGGAGGAGCGGGGGTCAATCCACAAAGCAAAATATTTAGTGGGAATTTTTTTTATTCAAACAAATATGGTAGGTACTTCAAGAAATTAAAAAATAACATAATTCTTAATTAAACAAATGAAATATATTTAATTTCGGTTAAGTTTCCATAAGAAACTGTTTGACTTTGCCGTTACTCATCTCATGAGCCCTGCCCTTTGGGGGGGGGGTTCTGACGGCCCTGATTATTATGTTCAATGGGACACAGATTCGTATTTTAATAAGAATATTGGTTTAGAGAACGGAGCCTCGTTGGATAGATCTTTTACAAAGTAACATCTTTTATAGTGGAAAAATTTGATGATTATTTTTTTTTTGATAATAGAATTGGATTTAACAACATTACTTTACTTAAATAACCTACTAATAATTATTTTTTTAGATATTTTATTATTATTAATTCAATAAAATATTTTCTTGTAAACTTCTTATAAGGTCTTAAGAGTAGATTTGGAAGAATAAGTGATTTAAAACTTAATCGTTATCAGGTTGATAATTCTTCCAGAGAATAGTGACAGAAATAATCGCCAGCATAATCATTATCAACATCAAATATTCAGTCCTAAGACTGGTTATAATTAAATGAATATTTCTTAGTCAGGTTGACTGTGGATTTTCATTTTTAATTGAAACGAACTTTTTGAAATAAGTTTATTCTTTATAGTTTTTGTCCTCTAATAGATACTTTGAAACTTTCTTTATAGGTTAAGTGAGAGATAAAATGACACTTTTTGTTTTCGAGATGCAACCAAGGGGTTGGATTCCAAGCCCCCATCAACACGAACCACTCTCTCTGTGATCACAGCCATCTGCCCTTATGTTTATAGCGTTTCCGGTTTTTATTAGAATCGTAATGGTCCAGCCCATTTAGTCGAAACTCGTTGTGTTGGCGGTGTTGTTATTTTATTTTTATTATTTTTTTGTTATTTTTAGATTAGAATCTTTTAAATATTATAACCCACTGGGAGAATAAAGAAAAAAACATCACAAGGATAAGTATAAAAAGAAACTGCAAATAGGACTAGGCATAAAATATTATCGTTTAAAATAAAACGTAACATTATTTCAAATCGAATTTTTTATTTTTTACTATTAAGATTAATAATGGATATTATGAAAACAATTCAAAGCAAATTAGATATACTAGTATATATATACTAGTAGGAAAAACTCGAAAAATAGATAAATAGATACTAAAACTGGGATGTACTGACAAATTTTGGTACGACATCTAGCCAGAGGCACCGAGAAGGAGGGTCTCGGCTGGCTTGTATCTAGTTTTGTAGATAAATTGGAGAACTGCCGAACCAGTTCATTCAACAATATGTTTATCCCCATGACTTTTATAGACTATACCCTTCTTCCTGTCTACCTCTTTCTAGAGTCTTAAATCGGAATTTTACAAAAATTTCAAACGCTAAAAGCGCGGAAACATATTCTCTCTTTCATCTCTCTATAACATTCAGACCCAAAAGGTCACTGCACGTGGTTAAAAAGCTTTCTTTCAAACCATAGTATTAAGGTGGATGAAATTTAATCCTCTTCCATCTCTACTAATGTTAGGACTCCTTTGGGGTTCGGTCATTACCCCTGACGCTATCTTTCTAATTTATACAAATGATCTAATTTCGTTCATTGTAACGCAGACTATAGTACCCTTCATTACAAAGTAATCTCAAGAGCTTCTTCGATCAATTTAGTAGATCCAAGCTATGTTAAAAATAAGACTACTAGCTAATCTAGTTAATTTTAAAGCATGCGATACATCATGTTGTCTAATATTTAAACGTACCAACTGATAGAAATTTACCAAGCGCATTTTTTTTGGAAGGAAAACATGTAAAAGAAGATCCACTGTTAAGTGTGGCATATTGAAGCAAGCATATTTCTTTGTTTTGATAGCATCGTTAAGTATTATTGTTTATTTAACTAGAACAAATTAATAAGAAATTAAGTAAAATTACAAGGTAGATTTTACATAAATACCTTATAATTTTACTTAATTTCTTATTATTAAAAAATGTTCCACCTTGAACCAACACCTAACTCCTTAAAAGTTAAAGAACAAATTAATTTTTTGTGGGATTTTGGTTAGATGTGTTTATGGGTGTGTGTGTGGGCTTCCTGAACTAGAATGTGAATATTGGGAGTCAATGTACAATACGTAACTTTATTTCTAAGTAAAATTAGTATAAGCAAAAAGTATGGCTATAGCAACTAACTTACTATTATGTATATTTGAAAAAAAGCTTTATTGAATATTCGATGATTATTAAGTTTATCATAAATTAATTTTACATTTTAATATTAACTCAGATGACGTAGCTGGCGTTAGACCAATCAAACAACGATATATTTTTCTAAAAATGTTTACTAACTTAGTTAACATAAGATTTCAATTATCTAAGAACATTATAATACCAATTGATGTTTTGTTTCCTCAAATCGTATTAAATATCTTGATTTAGATTGTCAGCTAAATTTAGTTCGAATCTAATATTGATTAAAAAGTTTTATATGTGGAGATTGTTATTTCTAAAATATAGTAGATCTCTCTATTTATCTCCGAAAATTAATTTATTATATTAAATAAAAAATACGAGATAAAAAATGTTTGAAACAAAGGCAAAAATATTATATTTGTTTTTCTTTTTTTGAATGATGAATTCAAAAAAAAAAATATATATAATACCTGTTATTTATTTTAATATATATCATAATATAGTACTTAATTATATTTATATATAATAAAAGATTATTTTTGCTTTGAATAAAAACATATAAAATAATAGGTGATATATTTAATGGTAATAAACTTTAATAAAAAATCTGTCGTAATAATAATAGCACGAAATTCTCTCTTTCGTTCAATCTCTGATGAATATCAAACTCGAAGAAAAAAATCCATTTTCAAGATGAGAGACAGAAAGACACAAAGCTTTGGATGCAAGAGATAATTTTTTTTGTTCATTCATTTTCTAGATTCAACTATTGTACTGAAATCGATGCCTATATATATATTGCAAAGTAACTTCGTCTCTTAGTCATAGTTTTTTCTTTTATCTTTTTATATGGTGTCAAATAAGAGTAGAGTTTTATATTGTAAGTGAAAAGAAAATAGATGTGAATTAAATGGAGAAACTAGCAGAGGAATTCCCTTTTCTGCATGTCACTTAAGGGTGTGATGGAGAAGAAAAGATAAAGCCAATATCAATGTTCCTCTTCCTCCCAATCACCTATATTATTATTTTTCTCGCTCTATAAATATAGGGAAATTATAATATATTTTAAAATTTTTATTAAATATTGATGGTAGTTATAATATATTGATATTATAACAATATTTTTTTTTAATTCAGATTTTTATTTAAGCCATGGGCTTTCCCTCTCCCGAAAAAATTATACTTAAAATTATATTAAAATATGACTCAAAATAAGGTAATATGTAGGTATAAAATTTTGAATCTACAAATCCCCCCTCCTGAAATTTTTTCTGACCTCGGCCTTGCCGTTTAAATAGTTATCATAATTTGTGTATTTACTAGTGGGGGTTGGTGACTTTTCAACCAGGAGATGTTGTCCAAAAAAGAAACCTTCATTTTTTGAAATTTTAATTTAATCTTCGCTTTTTTTGCAATTTTCATTGAATACGGTATCTTTTTCCAAATTTAATATTAGATTTTTTAATAATATATTTTAGGACCTTCGTCCCAAACGGATACTGCTTTGTGTGAGTGAGGGTAGAAGTAAGAAATTAAATTTTTAAACTCCACAGTCCCTAAGATGGAAATAGACCATCTTGCACAATGAATCAGCCTCTCCTATAAGAAAATCTTAAATTCCTTCTAATTTTATTGCTCTAAACCAGCTATGAATTGTCATTGCACTCTTAGTTATTTCTGACCTTATATATTGAGAGTTCTTAGAAATGGATTAGTCCAAAGATTCTCGAATCATCTTTATTTTATTCCTTTTTTGTATTATTACTATTTTAATAGTTCCTTAGCGAGAACAATCTTTATTCGACTAAAACTCGTCAGGACTTGTCTTTGAAATGCTTGAACTGGAAGATATATCTACCAGGCAGGGAGTTCATACCTTCTATCCGCACTCTTTTCGGAAAAATCATTAATTTTGATTTCCCCTTGAATATATGCAACAATTTTATTTCATTTCGAGAACCAATATACTTTTCAAAACAAAAAATGTTTTTTATAGAAATATTTGAAATGATAGATAATAATTCGAAAATTTAAAGATCTTCATGAAATTTTGAAGTCGGCCTTATATAATTATGAAAATACTATTAATGTTTGAAATTTTAGGGGTGCGCTGCATCCACAGCATCCATGGACCGCACGTATAATGTATATTTATGTATTGAAACCCTAGAATCACTTTTTAATTTGTATCTTTCAGATTCACTGCTAATCTAATAATGAATTTATAAAATTAAGTTACGGAACTACAATGCGCAAGATGCTGCATCACGAGAGAGCCTAAAATTATAGAGGTCCCAAATGCTCTCTGTCTCTATACTGTTATTTTCAATTATAAATATATTTTCTTTTGATAATTTTTATTTCTGTTTTAAATAGTACATTGTTTGTTATCTTTTAATTAAAATATCTAGATAAAAATTAGTATTTTTTGTGCTAGGGGCCCGAATAAAATTTTGTGAAGAGGCCAAAAATTTCAACCTCCCCTGCTACATAAACTTCATTATGTTCACTTTTAACGATGTGTTTGTTCCCTATCTAGTTGGTTTAACGACAGTATTGACTCTGAAAACATCTTCAAATGATTTTCAAAGCATAACCAGGCTTATTAGAGTTAAAGTTGCCGATAGAAATAGTTATTAAATTTTCTATGAAATTCACAAGAGGGTGTCATCTTTTAGATAGGATGGATTAATTAATTGCTATTACTGGCATTCTGGTTCGATTACCGACGAGGGAGGACCTTTTGACATATAATTAAAAATAATCGATTCCATCTCGGATCTTATAGATGACATCCTCTTGTGATTTTCTTAGAAAACCAGGCTTCTCTACAACATATTACAGATTCAATAGGTGAGATTTTTTACGTCCTCTATAGCCGTTTATTAATTAACTTGTAAATAAAGATATTAAAAAAATGAAAAATGCAATTTTCGTTATACAAGATAGTTTGAGCAAGCGAGCGAGTGGTGTTATTATCTTTTGGAGGTATAATTATTTATCTTATCAGCTTGCACCTTTATTAATGTTATTATTGAATGCGGAGATTAGAGAATGGAGCAGAATCTCTATTCAACGCCAGACAAAAGAGCTGACCGGTTTCAATTTTATTGAAATATGTTATGTCAGAGGCAAAACTATTCTTTTTACAGTTCCAGTTTTTAATAGTAATAAAGTCAAATAGCTAATAGCAGGGATTAGAGAATATTAACCATTAGATGAGATTTTAAAAATCAATTTCATACGAAGTTAAGGACATTCCCTAATATAGCTCAGATGCAATTCGCTCTTTCCCCTACTCTCACATGCGCAGAAAGGCAAACATATTTTCACTGCGTCGTTTCTCGGATCTGGCAACATTACATTCTTACCGACTCTAAAAGACAAAGAATATAAAAAAACACTTCATGAAACAGCTCAATGCGAAATTCCAGATGAGAACAGTATAGTTAGGTTGAGAGAATTGGCTAATAATCTCAAATGCACCAACTGAAGAAGTTTTTTAGATATGGAAAAATTGAGTGATTTTAGTGAGACGTTGCCAAGTCGCCATCTCTCACTTGCCATGCCATGAGAGAAAAAATGAAATCCATCAAAAGTACCTAACTTTTAACATTTTTCATACAAAACGAATACCGCTTGATATAATTATTTGAACAGAAAAATATTTGTTATATCTTCAGTTAATGATTCTCAGTTTTTCATTATAATTTCAAGAAGATTACGATTGTTATTTAATGAAACAGTCGCTTTAACATCAATCGGAATATTGTTCGCGTGTTAAATATGCAAATTTCAAATGTCAATATTTACAAATTTAGTGCCTTAAGAACTATTGAAAAAAATTTCCACGTATAAAGGACTCTTATAAATATGTGTATTCAAAGTTTTAAAAGGATTGGAAGAAAATCGATTTATTAGGGAACGTCCTTAAGTAAAATGTTACGACTATAGTATAAGATGGTGAATAATTTAAGACTTCTTGTTATTTATATTAAACAAAAGCAATATGTCTTTTTTAAAAATGGTTAAGATCCATGTTAAAAAAATACTTAAGAAGTTTTTTTGGAGACGAACTGATATATTAATACTTCAGAATTGAATGAAGGCAGTCCAGAATTAAATAAGAGACTGTTTTCCTCTTATAATATTATTTTGAAATCGACGTTTCGGAGGATCTTCCCTCCTTTGTCAGGGTTCAAAAAGGTCAATGAAGGAAAAAAGAGGAACATAGCATTAGACAAGAAGAAATGTCATTCCCAGCTGGGGATCACGTGGTAGCTAGCCACTAACTTACCATATCAGTGAGCAGAGATGGGCAGTATCGAAAATACAAGTACTTAAAATACGTATTTTAGATACATTTGTATTTTGTATCGAAAATACATATTTTAATGTATTTTGTATTTTGAAAATACTCAAAATACATTTTATTTTTAAGCTAGTGTTTGTGTTGTTTTATACAGGTCAGCGCAGGTGTCCAGAGCATGTGGACAGAAAGACAAGATGGATTAAAAAATTGTTATTTAATTCTAACTTGATCAGTTATATTATTATACTATTCTTAAAGAGAAATAGCATACATCGAACAATTTTAGTTTTTATAGAAAAAATTTAAGTTCTGTAAAAAATAATGTAAAAATAAATAAATTCAATTAAAATTTAATAACTTTCCATACATTTTCCAAATTTTTACTTAATAAATATTTAATTTTTTTATTTGAAATAAATAAGTTTTCGGGTGTCTGCTATTTTCTGTATCATTTTTATTCGAATTACATTAATTTATTTGTCTAAATTTTAAAAAATAAAATATTTTCAATATATATATGTATTTTGTATTTTGTATTGAAAATGCATGTTTTCAGTGTATTTTGTATTTTTCGAAAATACATGTTTTGATGTATTTTCCCCATCTCTGTCGGTGAGCCCCTGAGAGAAATAATTATTAAATTTTCTATTTACTTACACACCCATGGAATGCAATTTGTTAACTTTTTTTCTAGGAAAACGGAGGCCTGGTTGCTCCGTGGATTATTGGCTGCATCACCTTTATGGCCCTCGAGGCAGTTGCCATGGTTTACAGCAACGTCCTACGCGATCATGTAAATAAGGTAACCAAATTAATGAAAATATAACAGCCTCACATTTTGAAACAAAATAAAGGGAAAATAAAAATCCTCAAAGTCGAAAATTATATTATTCAAATCTTCATTGTATATACGTAGGTAAATAAATAAAAATATTTTATAAGAGCTCAAATTGCCGATAGTATAGTAGTCTTGAAATTTCAAAGGGGATCACAAAAAGTTGTCTTCTACTAGATCCGAGATGGAATGGATTATTTTTAATTAAATGTTATGTCAGAAGGGTTGTCTTCTCTCCCTCGGAAATCAAACGATAGCCAAAATGAGGAATCTTGGCCAATTCACTACCCTGTAAATTATCTCGTTAAATATTTCACAAGAAACAAAGCTTCATTTTTACAGAGGGTTCCCCTTACAGAGTAGCCAATTAGCCCAGATTACTAATTTTGGTTCTATTGTCGACGGAGTGAACACAAACCTCTGACATATAAATAAAAATTATAAATCCCATCTCGGATCTAGTAGATGACCGCTCGTCCTTAAAAATATTTTAAATCTTTAGAATCAATTACAAAAAATATTGACAAGGTCGCGTTTCAACATCAAAATTAAATTGAAAAATCATTTACTATTTTTACTTTATCCAATGCGAAGCATGGGTAATGTATTGTAATCGGTCTTGCGGCAAACGCGACTTCAAAGAGTACTCAGGTAAAGACTCCGGAACCCATGGACTCAATTAAAGTCACAAATTGTAGTATTCAATTAGGTTGAATTTTAGCAAGTGACGGTTTTGCCAAAAATTACATAGTGTCTCGTCCTGAGGAAAAAAGTGAGATTTTTTCAGGAAGTGCGTGCGGATGGATGGATGGATGGATGCGAGAGATGAACCGCGACCTAAAATCGTGTACACCTACTTCCACTTCCACTTTCATTTCCAAGTAGAAGACAATAGATGAAAATAGAATATCTAATGAATTCCAAAGTAATTCCAAATATTTTGTTAAGGGAGAATGGTGTAGGTTCTTGGTGAAGCATATTAAATAAAGTAAAGAAAATTTTTGAAAAATGTTTTTTTGGAACTTTTTCAAAAAATTTTTTACATAAAACTTGTAAAGTCAAGTTATCATATTGATTAATTTACGAATTACAATACTCTGGCAAACAGACAGACAAACAGACCGACATTGTAGCGACATATCCCATCCCGTTTTATATTTGACCGGACCCTGAAATATAAATTAATATTCTAATAATTCGGCCTTTGAGCCAGTGTAGGATGGCAAAAAAACAACTTAAGAACCCTCGGCTTACGAGTTTCAAATATTTATATTTTATTATGCTGATGACTGATAAGACGAGGCTCGGACATTTCTCGATCGATCCTTGGTAACCCTTCCAGCGACAGTCTTCGGAATTTCCTCCGTCAAAGTTCATTCTGCATCCTGTTCAGCCAAGCGATGGGCGGGGCTTTAAATTAACGTTCAGCAATTGGCCATAATATCTAAGTTAAAACTACTCTCCGCCTTTATATAATAAATTGGTCGGAGAATTGAGCATGAGGGAGGTTCCACTTTGGTTGCCATACTCTTGTAAACTAGCTGAAACTATGTGCATAATTACTTTAAAAGTTCTATAATATTAATGGGTGGAATTTACAAGGGATATCTCACAACTTATGAGCAAAAATATTTTTTTATTTTCAACCATTTTTAAATTCATCCGATTACAATTTTAATAAGTTTTTACTTTATCCAAGCATGGGTAAAGTATTGTAATCGCTCTCGCGCCAAGCGGGACTTCAAAGGGTCCTCAGGTAAAGAATACGGAACCCATGGACTCAATTAAGGTCACAAATTGTAGTATTCAATTAGGTTGAATTTTAGCACGTGACGATTTTGTCAAAAATTACCAGGGATCTCATCAGGAGGCCAAAAAGTGCCATTTTTTTTTTGGAAGTGCGTGGGGATGGATGTATGTATGTATGTTATCGTTTTTTTCGTCCACAATTTTTTCCACACCTTTGCACCGATTGAAATGAAATTGAAAACCTACCAGTAGTTTAACAAGATGAAGCGCTGATTAGTTTTTGGTACATATCGGTCCACAAACATTAGTACTTTATTTCAGCACTTTTTTAGTTTTTTTCTAAATATCTTGAAAATGACTTAACCAATTTTAATGAAATTTAAAATCCTAATTATGTACCTTGGGGACAACAAAAAAGGTTAAATAAAGTTTTTAGTAAAAGTATATTTTAAAGTACTTTACTCTAGAGTAAGATTGTACTTTTTTTTAAATTCGTTATTTTACCAAAATTAAAAAAAAAACTTTAAAATTTATTCATTTGATCGGTAATATAGCTCATTAAAACTTGTTTGGTTAGGCTTCTCGCTGTGAAATGATAAGATTTGGGAGGAAATTTTATAAGTAATCATAGCAACTGCGTTGTTTTTTTATCCGTTACCTTTGCTCAAGACATGGAGGTATCGAGTTAAAATCAAAAATAGTGATTGATTCTGATCTAATACTTGAGGAATAACCATAATATATTGGATTTTTGACGTTTCGGTTTTTATTGGTAACCATTGCTGAAGACATGGAGTTATAGAGTTAAAATCAAAAATAATGATTGATTCTGATCTAATACTTGAGGAATAACAATTCTACATTAGGTTCTACATCAAGCTTGAGTTGTTTGCCATAAATGAATTTAGTCTTTTTGATTTTAAGTCGATTCTGTCACGTTATAAGTAGAGGTTGCCATTAATAGTCAAAACATCAAAAATGGAATGCAATAAGGTTATTCCTTTAGTAGTAGATAAGAATCGATCGTTATTTTTTATTTTAAGTCGATTCCTCCATGTCTTGTGCAATGGCTACTAATAATAATCGAAACGTCAAAAATCCAATGTAGAATGGTTATTCCTCAAGTATTAGATGAGAATCGATCACTATTTTTGATATTAAGTTGATTCCTCCATGTCTTCAGCAATGGTTACCAATAACAACCGAAACGTCAAAATTCAATGTAGAATGGTTATTCCTCGACTATTAAATGAGAATCGATCATTATTTTTTACTTAAAGTCAACAAGAACTGCAAATAGCAAGTGATATCTGATTAATAATAAAGGAATACACATTTTAATATTTCAAATGAATTTGGATAAAGTTTAGCAACGATCCGTTGCAGTTTATTTAATTTAGGAGAAAATGAACTCATATAACTTAAGTGTGTATCTTATTTAACTTACGAGCTCCAATGCTCTTAATAATGATGGACGGACCTACAGACATATATACCTATAAGCGTTCCGTTTTATTTTTAAACAGAACGCTAAAATGAAAGTATAAGTATGCACCGCTAAAACCCCTCTATTGCTCTCCAAATAAGATAATTTTAATAGGTTCTCATGAAAAGAGCACGGAGCTTATAAATATAATGTTTTAACCATTCTTTTTATCTGTTACTAGCTGAGAATCACCGCACCCCAACCCCATTCCACCTCCGCAATCAACCTGCACCCCACTACCCACCCATTCACCATTCCACCCCCATCCCAACATTCCACCTCTGCATCCATCCTGCACCCCACTACGCACCCTTCCTATCCTCACCCCCACGCCGGGCCCCCCCTCCATTCCACCCCGGCATCACACCCAGATTTTGCATTTCTAGCTCCCTAGAGGCCCACAGATTAAATATATGAAATTTGGTTGAGTTTGGTTCAAGGAAAGAATTTTCATTCCCCCCCCCCCATTTCGGGTGGGTTTTTTTGAATTTCTAACCTTCTAGTGGCCCACAGATGATGTATCCAAAATGAATACAAAATCAAAAATTCCCCATTTTCCAGTTCATGGGTCAAATTTCAAAAAAATAAAAAAGCTTTCCCGAGATTTATCATTAATAAACCTAGCTACCAAATTTAAATGTTAAAACTTAAAAACTCGAGGAGATATCGCACTTTAAAAATGTCAAAAATTTACCCCAAAATGACTATATCTCCCTTTCGGGGACAAATAGAACAAAATACTCAAACAAATTTTGTGGACCTTTCCCCCATTAGGTTTCGAATTTCAAAAAATCCATTCTTAGCACACCCATAAATCGTTGAAAAAATATACACTCCAAATTTCATCTTTCTTAGTCAAGCGGTTTAGCCTGTGCTTTGATAGATGAATGAAACATCACCTTCTCTTTATTATATTAAGATATTTTTAGATTGTAAATATTTGGGTCTAGATACCGATACACATGATAACTCAACACGAGAAGGACCCTTTTTTAAAAAACCAAAAAAAAAAAAAAAAAAAATGAATTGTAAGATGCTTTTGAACAGATGTAGCTGAAATTTTACATTCAAGTTTGTATTAATAAATTGTTTCTTCAAGCCAAACTTAAGCTTTATATGACATTCAGTGCAACATACTATTGTCACATACGATGCGATTTTGATTAATTTGAATACAGGGTTATACCACACCTTGAATGTGTTTACAATAAACGTTACTTTTTCCATTAAAGGGTACCATAAAAAATAAGCTGACGTGTTCTGATGTGGCCATCCACTTGACTTTACCATACAACCTGGCCCCCTCATCATCATTATTGAGTATACAGTCGTAAGACTGATTTGATGCAACAATCCGACCCCCTCACTTTTATTTAATAAAATTATTTATAATCATGTAGGGGAGGGGGTTAGTTTTTGCATTTTTAGACTCCTGGGGGCCCACTGATTATGTATACAAAATTTGGTTGAGTTTGGTACAAGAGCATAGATTTTAATTTTTTGACCCCACCCCCCCCCCCCCCCATTTTGGGCTGTTAGTTTTTGTAATTTTAGATTTCTGGGGTCTCACTGATTATGTATACAAAATTTGGTTGAGTTTGGTAAATGGCCAATAATTTCAATTTTTGACCCCCCTCCCCTCCCTTTCCCCATTTTGGGCCGTTAGTTTTTGCATTTTTAGACTCCTGGGGTCTCACTGATTATGTATACACAATTTGGTTGGGTTTGCTCAAATGGCCTAGATTTTTAATTTTTAACCCCTCCCCCCTCCACTCCCATTAATTTTTGTTCGATATGCACCAAAATCTAATCAGCTCTTAATCTCAATGGACCAAAACTACGTGTAAAATTTCGTTTCAATATTCAAACTCTTTTATCCCTAGAGGCTGGAACTCGCTCCCTGCCACCATCTTTCCCGCGACTTATAACCTTCAGCTATTTAAGACCCGTATCCACAGATACCTTCGACCCCCGCCCAACCCATAAAATTCTTTCTTCTTCTTTTCACGATGGAGGGGCCAACCCAGGCCTTTAGGGGCACCTTTTTGGTGTAACTCCATCTCTCATCATTATCATAAAAAAAACTAGTTTTTGAGCTAGCTCGTCCACAAAAATTTGGTAACGCACAGACTAACGGACAACCAGACAGACAGACTAACTAACTAACAGACATTTTGACAAAACAATTATTATCTCGAAAAATATAATTTTTTTGATGTTCACTTATTAGAGCTTTTTTGTAGAGCGAAATACCATGGTTTTGCTCAATTTTTTTAATGAAAATAGTTTCAGCCGTTTTTGAGATGTTTTGAAAAAAAGAAGGAAAAATAACCACTTTTTTCATGCACGATTACAATACTTGACCATACCCTGTATGGTAAAGTAAAAAATTTCTTTGAGAGTATAGGTATAATTGTTGAGAAAGTAAAGAAAAATATTAATTTTAAGAAAAGAACGAAAACCACCATTCATCTTTTGTTTAGCTCATGCAGCTCGAATTAATTTTATAATTAATGACACATTCATAAAAATTTCTAATTAATAAGACGTATTTTATTCCGTGAAATACTAATTATCTCACTTTGAAACTCGCTCAAGTTCACTTAAAAAAAATATAAAAGAGGAAATTGAATTGTATAGAAGTAGGAGATATAATAAACAAGTTGATATTTAATTAATATTCTTTTCAAGTTCTTAATATTCTCGCTGAGATTTTATTCAATCCCCGAAGATCAGTTGCGTTTTTTTATACACGATAATTTTTTTCCTCTTTTCTTTTTATCCCGGATAAAATGCCAAAAGAGCAGGCGGCGAATTGCACTTTCCTAAAGTATTAATCATTGAAATAGAGAAATTTCCATTTTTTTATTCTTCTATTTACTTAGGAAAAATGATAAATCATGTGTGATGAAGAAAAAAATATTTTCCTGATCAATGACTAACACGATATTTGGCATTTGGAAGCAAGCTAGGCAAAATGAATCAAACCATAAGTCTCCGTTTATTAATTGCATGATTAAATATTGACTAAATTTTAAGAGAGGTCTTTGGGAATAAATTATCAATCTTAGTCAGAGATTCAATAATTTTTGAACATGAAAATTTTTCGGATTAGACAAGCCATGGTTAAATTAGATTATACTCTAGTGTTTTCACGACGTTTCTGCATTGTATTTGACCTTATAATATAGTACTAAAGTCGGCAACCTGGGCAACATGGGCTGGATCGAACCCTATATTTTTTGTCGCAGACTTCCAAGGAATCGAACACTAATCTATAATATAAAGAAATGAGTGTATTTGAGAAAGCAAGATCGAATTTATTCTCAAAAATCAACTCTCGATATCTGAATCCTTATTTCAGTTAAGCAATAATTTCTACTGTTCCAATCGAATTGAATGGAGTAAAAAATTTTGACTTTCGTTATATGTTTGTTGCATGTTTAGAGATGATTGTTTCAAAAGAGTCTAACTAATTACCCGGATAGCAAACTAGTGCTTCGGTTCAACTTCCGAGGGGGCAGGACTCTCCTACATGCAATATAAACATATATATTAAAATCCTAAATTCATTTTTGCTAAATATATATATTTAATACGATATTTGATAATTACATCTCCAAAGACATTATAAAGATTTAGAAAATTTCGTGTTCAATTTTATTCTTTCTCAAAATTCGAGCATTATTTTATATCTACTACATAGTATCGGCTAAATAAATCCAAGTTACAAAAACTATAATATTGTTTAATGCGATTCATTTGAAAAATTTTACTGTATATTTAAAAAAAGTTTAATATTTTATAAGGTTTAGTTTTGATTAATTTGAGAGGCCGTTGGGAAGTACGCTAAAAAAAGGTATAACTCAAGGGAGTATTTGGTTCGCTCAAATACTTACTTTCAAAGAGCAATATAAATATTATATTTTGTGGTAATTGATTACTATATCATTAAAAAAAACATCTATCTTCATTTTAAGTAAATCAAACATTACAATCAATATGGTAGAAATATTTAATTAATATATGTAAAAATAAATTTTAATATTCAACTCACCGTTTACAGCTGGTGGCCATTTTTCATTAAATTATAGGGAGTTTGAAGTTTGTGGCGTTTCACAGCATGGAAAAATAAATGGAGTTAAAACATAATATATTATATATATATATATCGAGATATTCAACGCTTTATAATTTAACAAAATATTTCACTATCAACCAAAACCGAGTTCCTTAAGTTTTATATTTCAATGAATAAGGATGTAATATAAAAAAAATAGTTGAGAATTGAATGGAAGGAAGTCCAGAAATAAATAAAAAATTATTCCAATAAAGACGAATTTATTGGAAATTTTTCCCTATGCAATTTTTTTAAACCGACGATTTTTCCTCTTCTTCAGGGTTCAAAAGGGTCAACCCTGAAGGAGGAAAGACCCCTCTAAAACGATGGTTTCCAAAAAAAGGGAAAATTTCTCGATAAATACTTCTTTATTGGAAATAATATTTTTATTTATTTCTAGACTGATTTCCATCCAATCTTCAAAAATAAATCTAACAGTCCAAACAATCTACTAGTCTCTCAAATAAAAACTCCTAACGAAAAAAATAAAATGCAACGGATTGTTTCTAGACTTTATCCAAAGTCATTTGAAATATTAATATGTTTGTTTATTCCTTTATTAATAAATAATCAGAAATCACTGGAGCATTCCATCAACAACTGGACTCGCCTAGCTAATACGCAGCTTATATTCTTGTGCGCGCAACATTGTTGCCTAAATACAGGCGCACCAATGTCATGAATCTAGCTTAAATTCAGACTACATTTTGAGGATATTAATTAGTACAGTTATTTATTTATATTTTATACAATTATATTTATATAAATAATAATGGATTTATAGAATATATAAATATTATGTATATGTTACATAGGGGGCATGAGAATTTTAGAAAGGCTTAGGTGGAACATGACACTATAACGATTGGGAAAAACTGATGTAGAGTGAATATTATTTAATTTTGTTAGTCAAATTGAAAGAGTTTCGAAAAATACATGAGTTGACATCATCAGTCTTAGTAAAATTAAATATTCAAATTGAAAACAAAGAAATGGTTACTAAAGAAAAAGATGAGAGATGGCTAACTATTGAATTCGAGGTGTTAGGGATGATTTTTATTATACGTTTGTCAGAAGGATTGATTGTATTTACCTCAAAAGGCCATTTAGCCCCAATTTCTTTTTTTGTCACTCAGGTTCAATTTCTATAACTCTTCTGACACATAATAAAAAACATCCCTAACACCTCGGATCTCCTCGGATTCTGATGTTGGCTCTCAACGGTCTTGCTGGAAAGCGTTGATTTTAGCTTGGCGGCGTTCACAATTCAAGTCGCATGGGGTCATGGTTTGGGAGTGAACTTTGTACCCTGCAATAGAGAGTGCTAGTTATTGTACGAGCACCAATAGTTAAAAGGGAAATCCTAGAAGTATCGAATTGAACGATTTTTTCCAACTCAAGCAAACAGGTCTGAGCTTGTTTGCCAACAAGTGTTAGCTTGTTTTCTAACCTCTCCCTATTGATTCCTATATTATAGACTCTAAATACATACATGTATTAAAAGAAATTCTCTTTTAAGATATCTTATACGATTTCTTTGTCTATTTATTTCTAATCAAGAATTGTAAAATGTATACTAATAAACGTAATTTTAATCTTAATATGAAAAATAATTTGAATAAAAATCAAGACATTATATATTACTTAATCCGAGCCGTTATGCATGATTTTATTACATGTCAGAAGAGTTATATTCACCCTCTCGGAAATGTAATATCATCAGTAGAACCCTCGGAATAAGTAGATACAAAATAATCTCATGATTTTTTTTATATTGATACTCATACAAGAAGTTCTACCGAAAAAGTTCACCCTCTGTAGTCCGCGGTGGGCCCTTGTATCTTGGAAATAACAAGAGATTTAGGGATTGTGTCAGAGTTAAAGGTGTTCGTGGAAGCGTTTTTTTTCCAGAATAATTGAATCTATCTCTCAGCAAATTGAGCTTTTATATAAAAACTAATTTTGGAAACATAAATAAAAACCAACTACTAATATCTACTCCTATTATCATCTAATATTTTTAGTACTATGTATAAAATTAAAGGGGCCCTTTATCACGCGTGTCTGTCTCTCGGTCCGACTGTCAGAGTATTCTAAATCATTAACTAAATAAGATACAAACTTGAAATTTAAATGTATTAATTTAGCCCAAAAGCAAAAAAACGTATTAAAATTTTTTATCACATCATTATTTTGAGCAGGATCGAAATTTTTGTTTTAAATATCTCCATTAATATTTTTAAAATATCTATTAAATGGTGTCGCATTCACAAAGATCAATTTTTAATTAGTACTTTTATGTATCAAATTTTTCGACAGCCCACTCAGCCTTAATGCCAAAAGCCAATGAATATAATAATAATATAAGTTAAAACTTATCAGAAGGGTTATTTCCTTTATCTCCAAAAAGAAGTTCTTTAAATTTCTTGCTGAAGCTTCTTCATTTAACTTTGATGGTCAGTTTTATGATCTCGAAGAATTTTTCGGTCGAAACATCCATGCTAAGATAGTTTTAAAAATTTCTACTGTTTTCAATAAATTTTTGGCTTCAGAACGTTTTAATTAATTTCTTATTATCATAATAGATGGTCCAATGTAAAAGCTTCATTTAAAGCAGCAGTTTATTTGTTTTTATTTCATAATTCAAGAAATTTCTTGTCCCATAACTTATTTACACTTTGCATCTGAAAATAAAGAGATGATTATAAGTTTTTATAATATAATATATATATATTTAAATTAGGAAGAAGGGGCGAAAAGAAGAGTTGGAAATTTCTGGACAATAAAGAAGGTAATACAGACAAAATAAATAAATAATGTGAAACGAGTGAATTTTTCAAATGTTAAAAACAATTTTCCATAATTCTACGAGAGACTTAAGGGGGACTGTTTATCATTTTTATAAGAAAATTCTCAAATTTTTACCATCATTAATGTATTAAATATTTATTCCCGAAATTTGAAGTTGATCGACTGTCCCATTACCGTGAAATAAATTATTGAAAATTGTACTTTTAACATGGAAGTAAATAGACCAAGCTTTTAAAAGTGCTATAAGTTCTATACAAATTATACCATTTTCCACAAATTTATACAGATCAATAATTTAACTTTTATGAATCGAATGATAGATTTTTCAATAATTTTGACAGTCTAGTTAATTTGTTATTGATAAATGTAAAAATAAAAAAATTTCTGCAGCCAACAGAATATAACAAAAGCACTAGTGTAGAATTCCAACTCTATTTCTTTAAATTGTTTTTGGGTTAAATAAATGTTTTTAGAATGAGAAAAAATTTATCTCAATATTATTTTTATTAAAATTATCAAAACAAAGATTTTTATTCGAAATTAACCTCTTTATTAAAAAAATTTTATTAAAAAATTTAGTAGGCATATCATCAGTCACTCTGCAGAAATACAAAATATTTTTTCGAAGATCAACGAGATAGATAAGCTGTCCCGAACTCCCTTAACCCCACACAAATTTAATTATAGTTTGAAATGAAAATTTATAAATATTATCAAAGAATAAATTAGAAAATAAAGAAAAAATAGTACTCAACACTTGCTTTGGAAATCAAAGCACTATTTTAAATATGTTTTCTTTGTTCATTTGAGATAATTGTTCAAAACATTTCAATAGAGAGAAAAGAGCCCAAGTAGGTCTCAAGCGCCCACGGCTTTGATTCGACTACAAAAAATAAATTATTTTATGCCCTTTAACAAACCTTTGAAGATACTTTTCATTTTCTGAGAATATACATATATATATATATATATATAAGTATAAAGAGCTTCTTTTACCTTTTGTTTAAGTTCTAAGAATTGACCGTTTTTATTTTTAGCATATAGTGCTAAAATGCAACAATTTTCAACCCCCATTCCAGAAATTTTATTGACTCTGCGTCTTAACTCCTTCTCCTGTGGACACCACTCGTTAACAGTTAAATCATGTATTTTTGTTTACCCAATTTTTCTTTATTAAATTATTTTTGGATGAAGCCTTGTTCTGATAACACCTGATGATTTGATGAAAAGAAATCTTAGGATGCTCTTATTAATTAAGAAATGTTTAATTATAGTTATAAAATATGCTATTACGTAAGTTCGTCTCAAAGGACTGTTAATTGCCTGGATAGCATTTGAACTCCTTAGAGGGTCGGCAACACATAAACTTATCTAATAACATCTTGAATAAGCTTAGAATATTCTCATTTTAAATTTTAGATAATTAATAGATTCAGTTTTTGTCAAATTAGCATTTATAATAGATATTGGTAAGAAAAAGGAGTCACTGGGGTGGAAACGCAAACAAAAATATTATTAATTTTTCCATGTGAGTTCATAAGTCAAATGTTTTCTCAAAAAAATGAAATTTTCCACCCACTTAAACCTTTTATCCACTTGGAAATCTCATTTATAATATATGTCCCTTAAAATGTCTTTTTCTCTCTCTTTCTAAAATATGCAATTCAATTTATATATTTAGGAATAAATAAATAGACAAGTAAATTAATTTAGGCTAAAGGTACGGTATAATAAATAATATGATTATATTTTTTGTTCTTCTAATTAACTTTAATTTAAAAATAAAAAAAGAATTGAATGTTCTTTGAGGTCTGGAGTGTCTATAATTTTACTAACGAAAATTAAATTAGGGAATTTTTCATTTCAATTTAAAATATGAGGGAAAACTTTTATATTTCGAGAATAAAAAGTATTTCCCTATTATTATTAACTGGTTTAGTAATTCATGTGCATTTAATCTACACCATAATTTTAATTTAATAATTTTATATAATATTAAAGTAATCATAAAATATTTAAGTACAATTACGAATATATTTTTCTAAACATTTAAAATTTGAGTTATAATCTAATTAAATTGAAAATATTTTATTTTGTCGAGAGTAACAGAGTTGTTGATTCATAAGGAAAAATCAATGAGGTTGTCCTCTCCTTGTGCGCAAATAAACATATATACCATATATATCGGGTGAGTTTTTTATCTTGAGACAGTCTTATAACTCAAAAACAGTGCATTATATAAAAAAAGTTTCAAATAAACGTTTATTTATATCATATCATCCTTTCTCCCTTATAGATCTCAAAAATTCTAATAATTATTTTTAACAATCATTTAACTTAATGATCAAATAATTAATTATAAAATAAATAATTTAATAATAATTAATAGCTTAATAATTATTTTACGACACTGTTCTGTGACATTCCAGAGTGTATCGCAAGTCTTCTGGATGAATTCCACTTCCAATTTCCTTATTTTGGTCTGTTTCTTCGTAGCCTTTATATTTCTTTTTTTTTTTTTTTTTACATATTTATAACACGATAAAATGAAGCTTGGGAGGGTGTATTCCTATCAGGAAAATGCTCGGCATCCATTTCAATCGCAGCCCCATAACAATTCTTTCACATTCACCATAAATTAAGACCATTTTAATTCTGTCTTCAACAAAAAATGCCCCATTTTTATTATGGCAATACAATATAACTATCTACTGGATTGATACGAGAAATAAACTTTTTTAACCTCAAGAATTTTAACTATTTCTATTAAATAGAAAATAATCTCTTAAATCTGAGTATAATAAAGTTTTAATATCATTATAAACACTTATTTTCATTGTTTTGACTTTTCAATTTAATAATTAATTATTTAATAATTAATTATTTAATCATTATTATTTGATAGTAAAGTTAAATAATTGTTAAAAATAATTATTAATATTTTTTTTATTGATGTCGTATAAAAAATAGTTCTAATAAAAGTTGTTCACTTTTTTTGTAGATTCAGAATATGTACAGAAACATATAGGTTTCCATTTAAAAAACAGAAGTTGACCTCTAAATACCCTTGAAAGCTTGTTCTAGGTCGACAAACAATAGCGTACTTTAGTTTCCCCCCTGATATAAATAAACTTTTATTTAAAACTTGTTTTCATATAATGAACTGTTTTTGAGTTATAAGACTGTCTCAAGATAAAAAACTCACCCAGTATATCTATATATTATTATATATAATTTATTTGTTTGAGACTATAGTTTCGAAGGTTTGACATTCCTCAGCACTCTTTTTAATTAGAAATATTCTATCTGTTATTTCTTTTTTGTTTGTTGTCATAGTAAGCTGGTCACTCAACAAATGAACGGGTATTTGAACACATGTGAAATAACAAATAGAATATTTCTAATTAAAAAGACTAATCATGATAGTCAAATCTTTGAAACTATATACTCTCTAAAAATAAATTACATGTATGATATGTATGTTTTTATTCATTAAGTATTGGCGAATGAAGTGGTTCGGCACTTTTTCAATTTAATCGCTAAGGCATGTTGGGAGTCAGCGAATTTATTTTATTGGAATAAATGCAATGAATTTTATTTTATTGAAACAAATGCCATGATAGTATCGGCGATTTGATAAAAATCAGATCATCTATTATCTAGATAGCTCGTTTCTGAATGTATTGAATCCAGGGTACCAAGAAAATGATCTCAGATGCGAAACATATTCGAGACAGGGTTGGATTTGGAGGGTAAGAAGCTGTTAGAATAAATCGCTTGGATCTGAATAAGAAGCCAAACTTCCAATCTGGAGATTTTCCTACAGAGAAAAAATCTGCTTATTCTAACAGGGTTCATAAAAATATATATCTATCTATAGTAGATTGGGGGAAGACGCCGTAGTTTTTTCTTTATTTTATATAAAATAGCACATTGGTTTTATTTTTAACCAACCATTTTATCAATAATATATGTACTTTTGTAATTAATAAAAAAATAAGTTTCATTTAAAAAAACATTTTTTTATCTTAAAAAAATAATTTGTAAACGTTTGCATTTCGGCATCTTACTCCAATCTTGGAGTAAGATGACCGATACCTTTGGGGTAAGATGCCTTATGGGGAATCAATGACCAGTGCTATTAAATCAATTCCAAAAAAATGAAATACATTGATCATATTACATGTACCAACATCCAAATAACATTACTTTTTATTTATTTTTTAAATTTTCCTTTTTTTTAAGTAATATTTCCGCTTTTGAAAGCTTTTTGGAGGTCATTTTTGTTCCATGATCCTCGATTAGACTTTCTTATGTATGTCCGCGACATTTCTGGAAAGAAACAATCGGATTAGTTTCCAAAAATTAATTTTAAATGTATAGTAATACAAACCAGCATCTTACACTAAAGCGAAAACTACGGCATCTTATCCCAAAAATTGTTCGTCGTCTTCCCTCAAAGCATTGGATCAAGACGCCGGCCCCCTAGCACCGCGCAGCAGTGCCAGGCGGGGCTCATTACGCGACTAATAGAAAGCCCACTTACTAAAACTAACCGAGTTATTCCTGTTCTATCAAAACTACGGCTAATATGACTAGGTAAAGTATGTTTAGATATGATTTCCGGTACTTACCAGAGCAATCTGGATGACAAAAACATTTAAAAACACCACTTAAAACTGTGATTAATCAACAAAAACTATTTGTATACTCTCACTGGGCACGCGCCTTCATTCCAACTTATAAGGACAGAAAAATTTTATCGGTTTGACGACAGATAAGTGTGCCAAAACGATACTGGGAAATAGTGCTGGTCTGAAATAATAAGAATGTGACGTAACGAGACTTGAAAACAGGATCAGTTTGATATCAGAAAATTGTGTCAGAACGACACTGGAAAACAGTGTCTATTGGATAACCGATTATTGTTTCGGGCGAACGTAGAATCTGATGACGGCATGATCTGATCATTTTGACACCAGACAGATACTGCTTTCGGATATCATTCTGGTCTTGGATGATGGCCGGAATGACCTCCGACCGTTCCAAAATTTCCACATGGGTACTGACAAGCTGTTTTCCCGTATGCGTGTGGGTGAACCACGTGATACGGCATCCTGTACAATACGGCGTCTCACCCCAATCTACCTATATATTGTATATATATATATATATATATATATATATATATATATATATATATATATATATATATATATATATACGATACAGAAAATAATTAATTTAAAAAAATAATATATTCTACATGTTTTTTGTTATTTATTATTATTGTGAACATTTTATTCGCCTTTTTCTTTGATAAGAGTCAGACCTAGATTTTTTCTATTGTTGTTAAATATTTTTTTTATCACTATTTTTTTTAATATAAAAGAGAAAAATGGTTTGTATTTGGTTAAATAAATCATATCATGTTAGTATTACCAATGTTCGTTGCAGATCAAATATAATTATGTAGATAAATAGCTCGAAGGTGATTGTAAATAGATAGATATTCATATAGATAGAAAGGACGTTGCAGGAGGGGTAGAATTCATAGGCCCGGGTCAACATTATTTATGTATTAATGTAGTTCCATAATAATCAAATATCAAAATGGAAACATTTAGTGGGAGCGGTTTGAATTAAAAAGTTGATACTCGGCGCCAAAGTACAAGTCACAAATGCTTGAATTAATAAGTTATATTTTTGTGACTAGTTTCAAAAATTAGTAAATCACCAAAATTTTAAGATAATATAGCATTAATATAAATTTACTATTTTTCCCGCTAATTTACAATTTTTTATTCCTTACGTTTAATATATAATATATACTATATACACTGCCCCACAAAAAAAGTGACGCAATTAGAAAATTTCAATTTTTTACTTTCCTATCGTTATTTTTTAGTTTAAATACTGATAATTTGAAATAGTTTTAATAAAAAAAAAATTCAGTCGAATTGAGAACCTTTTCCTTTTTTGAAGTCGGTTTAAAAAAAAACAATATTAAATCTAAAAAACAAATTTATTAAAAAAATTACTTTTTTGACGAAAACAAAGATGTATATTAAGTGGATATTGATGAGGCAGTCCAAAAAAGAAGAAGATAATTTACACTATCTTTTTATTCATAAAACCGACGTTTCGGAGGCTATTCCCTCCTTCTTCAGGGTTTTGAAAAGTCAGTGAAGGAAATCCAATACGGCATTCCCCTCTGTCTCCTCTTTCAGTGGCAGTAACAATAATATTTTATTTCATTCTCAGCAGAATCATAATGTAATCTGCTGAGAATGAAATACAAGATATTATTGTTACTGCCACTGAAAGAGGAGACAGAGGGGAATGCTGCATTGATTTCCTTCACTGACTTTTCAAAACCCTGAAGAAGGAGGAATAGCCTCCGAAACGTCGGTTTTATGAATAAAAAGATGTGTAAATTATCTTCTTCTTTTTTTGGACTGCCTCATCAATATCCACTTAATTCACTTATCAGTCCGTCTCCAAAAATTACTCCAAAGATTTATATTTTTCAATTTTTTTTTTTTTAAATTAAAACTTTTAATGCCGAGTATTACAAATAATTACCCTTATAACTTCCTCTAATCTTCTTGGCTTTATTAAGTTTGCCACCCACCTCCTGTGGTATTTCTTTCCAAGTTTTTAACTAAAGCAATTCTCAGCTCCGGCAAGGTGATATGTGGGTTAATTTTTATTTTAATGCTCCTTGGGAGCTTATCCCATAGGTGTTCGATGGGATTCAAATCCCGACTTCGTGCAGGCCACTTGGATATTGGTAACCCGACTTCTTTCAGATAGTCAGCGGTAATACGGGCGGTATGTGGCCGAGCATTGTCATGCATAAACATGCAATTTTGTCCAAAGTGAGCATATGGCGTAACATGAATGTTCCAAAATATCATTACAATATGAATGGGCATTTAGCGATACTCTGGAGCAAACATGAAGGTCTGTCTTTGACTCTAAAGAAATGCCACCCCATGTCATCACTGATCCACCCCCAAATTGAACTCTATGGGTAATGTTACATTGTGCGTAACGCTCCCCGGGTCTTCGGCAAACAAAAAGACGGACATCTGGTTCAAATAAATTGAGCCTGTAGTCATCTGAAAACAAAACGTTACTCCAGCAGGACTTTGTCCAGTGACGGTGTTCTCTAGCAAAGGCGAGGGGGGCTCTTCGCTGTTCCACAGAGAGCAATAGTCCTGTCGCTGATCTTCTGGGACGTAAATTTTCCTGAGCTAATCTTCTTCTAACTGTATCAACACTAATTGAAACATTTCTAACTCTACGGGGGGTCTGAGCCATCTCGGAAGCAGATGCGTTAAGATTGCGCAACGCATTCATGACAATAAATCAGTCATCAATCGGTCTTGTTGCCCTCGGACGACCTGATCCTTGTCTTCTGGTACAACGACCAGTCTCTCGATACCTTTTGATAGCCCTACGGACGGTGGTTTCAGGCAAACCTAAAGTGCGGGCAGCATATCGTTGACTTCTTCCTTCATCCACTAAAGCCGCTCGAGCCACTTGTTCTGGTGTAATCATTTTTTTTTTGAATTTATACAACTAATACGATATCAATATCAATTTTATTCAATAGAAATTACATTTAATAAATGTAACTTGAAACTTTTGTAATTTAATCTTGGATTTGATAAATTTTGAATAGATAAAATTTTAATGCTTTAAATTGTTGTTTTTTTGATTAAACTATTACACATTATCAGTATGTAGATAAATTTGAATCATCATCATCATCATCATCATTGAGTATACAGTCCTAAGACTGGTTTGATGCAACCACCCGTTTCCACTCGGCTCTGTCCCCCACCAGCTGTTTGACCACTCTAAATGTCTGGCATCCCATATCCCCAATTATTTTCTTTTTAATTTATTTTCTTTCCCACCTCCCTCTCCAAGATATTCCTAAGCAGTCCCCCATGTCTCAGTGTGTGCCCCATCATCTGACCTCTTCTCTTCCTCAGACTCTTCCACAAGGTTCTTCTTTCTCCGATTCTTCCAAGAACTTCTTTGTAATTTTATCCATCCATTTGATATTCATCATTTTTCTGTACCACCACATTTCGAAAGCCTCTAATCTCTAATAATATTTAAAGTAAAAAATAAGGATATGAAAGAGAAAAAATTGAAATTTTTCAAGTGGCCCACTTTTTTTCCGACTCAGTGTATATTAGGGTGTACCTAGACCTAAGGGAGGATTTTTTCGGGAAATCAGATAAGCATACGCTCTATTTTTTTACTGTTTGACCTTAAAAATTCAAATAATAAATATTATTGCGATTGAATAAGGATAACTTGTGACGACTTGATGCCAAACATAAGACATGAACATTTGTACTGAGTTAATATGGAAGGATTCTAGAACTCAATGTTTATTTGATAAATAAAGCATGAATAGGTCCAAATGATATACCTATTTAATATTTAATATTTAGAAAACATTATTCTTTAAATTTTCTTTTCAAAGTTTCCTTTATTGTATAATATGTTATATATGTTTCGTTATTAAATAACTTTTTCAAATGGGGGGTCGGGTAGGCTAGGCGGTAGCATGTCAGCCAGCTAACCAAGAGGACCCGAGTTCGAATCCGGCTCGAGGCATCCGGCTAAAATCTGACCCCCGAGGTAGAGACAAATTTAAAAATAAAAATAAATAGTATCGTAAATGGCTTACCATGCGAAAAGCAAAAAAAAAAAACTTTTTCAAATAAGCGCGATCAAAAACAATTCTCATTGATTTATCAATTATTCTTTGATATATTAATGAGAAAAATTATAAAATTTATTTAAAATCATTATTTCAAGTTAGAAATATATAAGTTCAAATATTATTTTCACTCAATATTTGACAAAAATTCCCTACATTTGATTCGCGATTGAATCAAATGTAGAAAACATTCGGTTAATTAATGGCAAGCATCTAACATACATGCTAATAGATCTAGCGCTCTGGACTGGTAGATCGAATATATAACATCTGAGATTTCAAATTCACTTGGTGATCCATCCGAATGTCTAGCGGGCTATACGCGAAATGACGTTGGATTGTAGCTAAGTGGATCACATCTTTTTCTCTCTTGGTTCAGACTTAAGACTCCGCAGACTCCAATAGCGTAATCCGCAGTAGTCTCGTGATAAATATATTTTTCAAATAAGCGCGGTCAAAAACAATTCTCATTGATTTATCAATTATTCTTTGATATTATTAATGAGAAAAATTATAAAATTTATTTAAAATTATTATTTCAAGTTAGAAATATATAAGTTCAGATATTATTTTCACTCAATATTTCACAAAAATTTCCTACATTTGATTCACGATTGAACAAATGTAGAAAATATTCGGATTATTAAATAACTATCGAAATAGGTTCTTCTTTTAATTTCCGAGTATCTAAAGCAGGCATCAGATTTTCCAATAGATAATTCACTCGCGAATAGTGAGATTTGAGCTTTCATTAACAGTTAAATTCACTTCACGAATATTGCAAAACAAAACTGCCAGAACTTGGGAAATTTTGAACACGTTATTTTATTTTTCACGTCCCCTATTAAAAATATACTATTTTTATAGCTGCTTAATTGCACCGACACGTTGATTAATTGAAAACAATGGGTTTACTGACAAAATAGCAAGCTATTACATCATCATAATTGAGTACACACTCCTAAGACTGGTTTGACACAACCACACGACTCCAATCGGCTCTATCCCATGCCAGTTCTTTGACCTCTCTAAATACCTTGAATCCGATATCCATAATTCTTTGTTCAATATATTCTAATCCCCCTCCAAACTATTACAAGCACATCGATACGACAGCTCGCGTTCGCCTTAGTCTGCAAGTACTGACCTGTTTCGCTGCAAGCCGGCACAGGTTGCCGTGGTCAGGCATAAGCAAAATTTCATTTACATCTAACAAACAAATGAAGAGGGTATGCGTTAAAAAATAGACTTTGATTTTTTTGGGACACCCTAATATATAAATATAATATGGATTATATTATATTATTATAGGTTAAATTAAACGTTTAAATATTCTTTTTAAAAAATGTGTATTTATTTAAATTATATAACAAACAATAATTTTTCCTTCTCTCTCTCTCTCTCTCTCTCTCTCTCTCTCTCTCTCTCTCTCTCTCTCTCTCTCTCTCTCTCTCTCTCTCTCTCTCTCTCTCTCTCTCTCTATATATATATATATATATATATATATATATATGTAATAATGTTTTGTCTCAGGATTTTCCTTTGGTAAATAAAAATTGATTATTTGTACCAAATTTGATATCAATATCGCTAGTATGCTGATGGGGGAACTCTACCCATTTTATATTATCAGTTTAATGAAAAATGAGATGCAGCTTAAATTTAGAAGAAGAGCTGCTGATAGTGTAAATCACTCATTATATAGTGAACTTATATTCTCCGGAGAATTCAAATTTGGATCTCTAGATAATAACTCCATTAGCTGGCTGGTGAAAGTGAGGGGAGAATTGCTCTACTTGAATAAGTATTCATACTCTAAAGAGATCAAGAAGTGCTCATTATGCAATGTAGGGGAAGTAGAGGACGTTTTTCACTATGTTTCGGTTTGCCCCATACTGAAGGAATACCGAATGAGGTTCTTTGGAAGGGAAGCATTGTCCAGATCCGAGTTCATTGAGTGCCTTAATGGGAAGGATTGGGAGGCCCTGGTGAAATACTGCAGAAGCTCATGGAAATATAGATATCACCTTATTCTTGAATTCAATTATTAATTATCTATTGGAACAAACTGTTATAGTTATTGTATCTATTATATGCATGATTATATAATTATTATACTCACTCACTCAAACGGTCGAGTCGACCATGAGTAAAATGTGTTTGTATTTTTTCTTTTATTTATTATGTATGTTTCATTGAATAAATATTGTTATTATTATTATTATTATTATTACTAATTATATATTTTACATAGAAATATTATTCTAATGTTTATTTAATAAACTCTATATAATGAATGAGGGATCTTCTGTCTTCTGTTCTCCTCTGCCCGTTGAGGTCGCTGCTAGCGCTGATGGCCTTTGCGCTGGTTTCAAATTTACATATATATATTATATAGGTATAATTCAGACTACAAAATCTCTCAATAAAAATTTCTAGGTTTGTGAGTAATAGGTAGAATAAATTGCACTTTTGCTATTACATAAATCCCAAAGCAGCAAACGAGGGCTTTGTTCTGGAGGGGATTTATATTTTATTAACTTTTCTGTTATTTTTAAATGTTATAAATTTATATTTAGTGTAATTAATGTTTCCAACGCTTTACGATTATATGTTAATAGAAAAAATAAAATAATATTTATTCATAGTATTTTTTATAGTCCATTGGGATGTGAATTAAAATTTTAATAAATTTAATAAATAGGTCAGTGAATTCGACTGAATATTATTTTAATTAGAAATCACAAAACATGTTTTATTTCCGGGGTCTTCGGGAAGGGGATGTTTGACTCCCCTGGAGGACATCTTGTTGAAATAAAAGGGCAGATACGTACGATATCGCTATCACTCGGGCTTGCGTACATTTTCAAAATCAAAGACAGCCTGAAAGTGCAATATCAAACAATCCATTTATTTTTTAGAAACAATATTTCAATTGTTCAATAAATAAGTCACTAGTTTTTACTCGATGCAAATAAATAAATAAATAAATGAAAAAAGTCACTATTATTAAACGAGGATTTCGACTTCACAAATTCAAATTCAACATTAGATACAGGGTATGGTCAAATATTGTAATTGTGCTTGAAAAAAATTGTTTTTTTTGCTCCTTTTTTTTTAAATATCTCAAAAAGGGCTGAAACTATTTTGATTAAAAAAAAAATTCGGCGAAACTATGGCAGTTCGGTCTACAAAACAGCTCTAATAATTGAAAATCAAAAAAATTATATTTTTCGAGATAATATCTGTTGGATCAAAATGTCTGTTAGTCTGTTATCCTGTTAGTTAGTCTGTGCGTTAGCATTTTTTTGTGGCCGAGCTAGCTCAAAAACTAGTGTGAATATCAAAACCAAATTTCACACATTTTGGTGCATTAAGATTAAGAGGTGATTAGATTTTGGTGCATATCGACCCAAAATTAAGGGTGGTCGAGGGGGGTTAAAAATTAAAAATCTAGGCCATTTGAGGAAACTCAACCAAATTTTGCATACATAATCAGTGGGACCCCAGAAGACTGAAAATTCAAAAACTAACAGCCCAAAATGGGGAAGAGGGGTGTAGGGTCAAAAAATCAAAATATAGGCCCATATACCAAACTCAACCAAATTTTTTATACATACCATAATCAGTGGGTCTCCAGAAGTCTAAAAATGAAAAAAACTTACCGCTCAAAATGGGGGGGGGCATTGAGATTAAGAGGTGATCGGGGGAGGGTCAAAAAATAAAAATATAGGCCCTTGTACCAAAACTCAACCAAATTTTTATAGATAATCAGTGGGCCCCCAGAAGTCTAAAAATCCAAATACTCACCCCCCCCCTACAAGGTTAAAAATAATTTTATTAAATATTAAATATATGTGAGGAACCAGGTTGTATGGTAAAGTCAAGTGGATGGCCACATCAGAACGTGTCAGTTTATTTATTTTTTTTTTTAAAGAGGATGAATAAAATTCAATTGCTTCTTTCCAGTAATTTTTATTAATTCAAGTGGTTAATCCAGATACTTCGAGAGCACTACGAGACCTCTTCCTAGGCCTAGGGCTCTGGAAAGAAGCAATTGAATTGTAAACACCCTCCTTTAAAAATTAACATATCCAACAGGTTATTTGACGTTTCGATTATTATTGTTAACGATTGCTGAAGACATAGAGGAATCGACTTAAAATAAAAAAATAACAATCCATTCTTATCTAATACTAGAGGAATAATCTAATTGCATTCCATTTTTTATGTTTTTATTATTAATGGCAGCCTCTACTGAAAACGTGGAAGAATCGACTTAAAATCAAAAAGACTAAATTCTTTAAGAAAAATTCAAAGTAAAATTGTTATTCCTGAAGTATTAGATGAAAATCGATGCCTATTTTTGATTTTACTCCATCTCTTGAGCAATGGTTACCAATAATAATCGAAACGTCAAAAATCCAATGTAGAATTGTTATTCCTCAAGTATTAGATGAGAATCAATCGATATTTTTGATTTTAAGACGATTCCTCTATGTCTTCAGGAAAGGTAAGGAATAAGAAAACAACGCAGTTGCTATGGTTACTTATAAAATTTCCACCCATATGTTTAGACTTTCACAAAGAACCTACCCATTCTTAATTAAGAAAGGTTAAATTACCTATATTAAACCGATCAAATGAATAAATTTTAAAGAATTTAGAAAAAAGTACTATCTTACTCTAGATTAAAGTACTTTAAAATCTAATGTTACTAAAAACTTTATTTAACATTTTTGTGGTCCCCAAGGTACTTAATTAGGATATTAAATTTCATCACAATTAGTTAAGTCATTTTCAAGATATTTAGAAAAAACTAAAAAAGTACTAAAATAAAATACCAATGTTTGTGGGCCGAATGAACCAAAAACTAATCAGGGCTTCTTTTTTTTAATTAATGGTAGGTTTTCAGTTTCATTTCAATCGGTTGTATTGTGTTGAAAAATCGACAACGATATATAAGACCACATACATCCATACACCCGCACGAACACAATGAAAGAATCGCACCTTTTGGCCCCTCGACGAGATCCCATGTAATTTTTGGCAAAACTATCACGTGATAAAATTCAATCTAATTGAATACTACAATTTGTGACTTTAATTGAGTCAAAGGGTTCCGTAGTCTTTACTTGAGGACCCTTTGAAGTTGACGCGAGACCGATTACAATACTTTCCCAATGCTTCGCATTGGATAAAGTAAATATAATGATATCTCCCAAAATACTTGAGATATCAAATTTGTTCTTTTTGCCTCTCAAAAGGAGAGAGTGCACTAATATTTAAAAAAATTTCAGAATTTTAATCTAAGCACTTGACTAATATTTGGATGGTACAAAAATCAACATATGCTCTCGCATACTGTTATTTTAAAGCGAAATAAATAAATAAAAAAAAATAATGCTAATTTTATTTCAAAAATTCTTTTTAGAGATATCTCACACCTCAAGATAAAAAATAATTTTACCTCACAAAAAACTCGACCCTTCCAAAATAATTATTCATTTAAAAATTTTAATACAATTTGAATTCGGGATAAATAAGTAAATATATATAACTTGTAAATAATTAATAGAGATTGTGGTGTTGGTGCAAAGTGAAATATCTTTGTAAATTTCGATTTTGTATCCTATTTAGTTTGCGAACTACAATGACAGACTAGTTGTAGCGGCAATAATAAGAAATTATAGTATTCTCTTGCCACACTGGATGCAATTCAGAAGCGATCAATTAAACTAATAGGAGACCCGGCCCTAACTCACTCGACTCCCTGGCTCACCGAAGAAACGTTTCTGTCCTTTCCCTTTACTACAGATACTAACATGGTGTCTGTTCAGTCGAGCTGAAATCAATTATCCCACATAAAGCCCTCTTTAAGAGAAACGCGAGGTTTTCGAACACTCAGTATCCCTTCGCTGTCAAATTGGATAAAAATCGAACAAACGCTTTCGCCAACTCTTTTATTCCTAAGACCTCCAGAGACTGGAACTCGCTCCCAGCCACCGTCTTCCCCGCGACTTATAACCATCAGCTGTTTAAGACCCGTATCCACAGATACCTTGGACCCCTACCCAGCCCATAAAATCCCTTCTTCTTCTTCTTCTTTTCGCAATGAAGGGGCCAACCCTGGCCTTTATGGGATGCACCTTTGTGGTGTAACTCCTTCTCTAATCATTTTCATTAAAAATAAATAAATAAGGTCCCGTATTACTTTTAAAATGAACCCTAATAAAAGCATGTACTAAAAACCATTCCAGAAAATTATAATATTGCATTAAAAGAAAGAAAGAGCTTTTTAAATATTTATTTATTTTTAATTAGAAAATATAAATAATAAATAAATAGTGAAAAACTACATCAAATGAGTAGTAGTTGAAATTATAAAAGATATGAAGAGAATAATAATATGATCATAGGGAAGGCATTAGGTAGTGCTCTATAGGGATATCGTATTTCGGATATAGATAGAGGACAAAATAACGGATCGAGCTACTTGCATCTATCTCTCTGGCTTGGAATGCTAGCCTCAAGCCTAAAGAGCACTTGCGATCTGCGATCTGCGATCTGTATTTCCTCTGGGAGACTTGCAAGGCTTTCAAAGCATTGTCTGATCAAAGTGAAAACCTTCTATGATCCATAGATAAGAAGCCCTTTTAGACACATTTTCACGCTCCATGAGTTTAGAATATTTCTATTTCTATCTCTTTCTCTTCCTCTCAAGAGAGGAAGATAATAAGTTCTATAGGACATGCACTATTAATTGAGCCAACTATTTTCGCATGTTTTTCCTACGCTATAAATAAATATATAGTCTCCCTCCATTTGAAAGTTATTTTAATTAACTTTCATCTTAAGAATGTTATTCATATTATAAAAAATAAACTGCAACGGATCATTGGTAAACTTTATCCAATGTACAATCTTATTCTAGGGTAAAGTACTTTAAAATATAATTTTACAAAAAAACTTTATATGACTTTTTTTGCGGTCCTCAAGTTACTTAATTGCAATATTAAATTTCATCAAAATTGGTTTAGTCATTTTCAAAATATTTAGAAAAAACTAAAAATACTGAAATAAAGTACTAATGTTTCTGGGCCGATCTGTACCAAAAACTATTCACCGCTTCATTTTGTTAAAGTAATGGTATGTTTTCAATTTCATTTCAATTGGTTGTATGGTGTGGAAAAAATCGTGGACGAAAAAACGTAACATCCATCCATCCGCACGCACTTGAAAAAATCGCACTTTTTGACCTCTGGACGAGACCCCATGTATTTTTTGACAAAAATGCCACATGCTAAAATTCAACCTAATTTAATACTACAATTTGTGATTTTAATTGATACCATGGGTTCCATAGTCTTTACCTGAAGACCCTTTGAATTCGCGCTTACCACGAGACCGATTACAATACTTTACCCATGCTTCGCATTGGATAAAGTAAAAAAAAAAAAAAAAACACCAACAACAAACAATCGTCTCTTTTTATAGTAAATCCCTAGATGTCAGAAAAAGTTTTTTCACGATAGTTAGCCGACCCCTGTTATAAACACAAATTGATTAAAATTCTCTATTTAAACGTCTTTTTTTTAGTAAAAGAACCAATTTCATGCAAAGTAGAAAATAATGGAAAAATAATTGAACAAGTTTATTTTTTTATGTAAAAAGTCGAGTAAAATGATTGTTTTTATGGCTTTTAGATACATGTTCTTTTTCGCAAGTAATTTGTAGTTTTATTTTAATGTGTTTGTAAATAAGTGAAGAAACCAGATTATCTAATATTAGCAAATTGCGCACGACCTTCGGTCTAGCTCTAGCAGGAAGCTTGCCAAAATATCTTCTGGATGGATCTAATATGTAAAAGTGCCGTTTGTGTATTCTCAGTAATGTTCGGCCTTCTATAGATCGAAAGTGATGATCATTTATAAGCACTTGTGACATATGGGATGTAAACTAAAGTTGTTACAATGGTATTTGCGTGTTCTATGGTACTTTGAAATATCAAAGAATCGAAAAAAGAAGTGTGTATACATCTTTGAGCTCTTGAAAATTGTTCTATACACCAATTGCAATATTTGTCTAAACTCTAAAGAGAAGTTTCGGCTAAAACCATCTAAATTAGACATTTTGAATCAGATTTTTATATCAGAAAGTAGAATGTTTCGACACTTAATTCTGGAAAAGTTTTAAAATTCAGTCTTTAATATTGTGAGATTGGAATCCTTAACGTTCACAGTCTACCTCTTGTAATAACAAGCACTTGAAAAGAACTCCAGTGCTAAAACAGGTTTCGAACAGTTGTCAGTTTTATGAAATAATCTAATTTAGATGGTTTGAGCAGACATTTTTCTTTTGATAAACAATTTAACCAACCTAAACATCAAATTTCTAAGTTTTAGATCAAATCAATATTCCCTCCTGAAGTCTCATTTTTGCGAAATACACAATTTTCAACATTCATTCCCGATTTAATTAGTTACTAACCGAACAAAAGCATTCGCCAATTCGTTTATATCCTTGTGATTTCTAAAGAATGGAACACTCTTCCCCGTTCGTCTTCCCAGCGACATATAAACTTCAATCTTTCAATATTATTATCAAGAGATACCTTCATCTCCGACCCAAATGAAATTTCTTTTCACAATGCAAAGGTCCACCTTCGGTCTACAGAGGTTGTATATTTTGGGTGTAACTTCGCCTTCTCTCTGTATCTATATATATAAAATTAAGGTTTTGTCTGTACACTGGCCCAAATCACGCCAAATTTTGTTGCACACGTTTCAAGCAAAGTTATGAACGAAAACACCCTCAACAAAATCCTGCCTGTCTGTATGTCTGTTTCTCTGTCTGTATGTTTCCGTGATTTCAGCGAAAAGTTGCTCACGATTCACATAAAAACGGCTGAAGGGATTATTATGAAATTTCATATAAATCATCAGATGTCTTCTAACTTACGTTTATAAAGTTTTGATATTTTGACCCCAAAATGGGGTTTGGAGGGGGGGGGGCACACAAATGGAAATTTTGAAATAGCTCCTAAAGTATATATTAATTCTACAACACATTTTCTTATGAGCAAAGTTGTAGGGGATGTGATTTCTGAAAACTTTTGTGGGGGTGGTACGGGGTTGGGATTCAGGGGGCGTGCCGGGGTGGGGTGCGTGGGCCGGGGTGCAGTTTTGGGGTGGTGGTGTGGAGTGCGGGTGCATGGTGCGGTGTGGGTTTCGGGTGGTGGGGGTCCAGGGAACGTGGCGGGGGTAGGAGGCGGTGTGCAGTGTCGGGATGGTGATGTGGGGCTCGGGTGCATGGTGAGGGGGTGGGGGTGCTGGATGGGGTTCGGGGGTCCAGGGGTCGTATCCGCCTGGCTGGCAAGAGGGCCGCCGATGGCGGGCCTTGCAGCTAGTATCATTATAAAACATAAAAAAATAAAAAAAATGTTATAAATGTGATTTTAAAAATAATTGCTTGATTGATTAATTGATGATTTTGAAAAAAATAAATAAAGTTTATTTCAATGTATTTTACACATTCATCATCCAAATAAGGTTGAATTTATTGAGTTGAAAAAAAACTCACAAAAAAGGCAAATTAATGAGTTCTTTAGAAATTGAAAATTAACGTTTAATTGAATTGAATTAGCATATATATATATATTCACTTCTTAGTTCTCGTAATTTATTTACAAAAGTTTTGAATTAAGCGAGAAAATAAGATTTGCAATCTCATCGATATTAATTTATTTTCTTTTTCAAGTTAAGAAAAAAAGAAACCAAGGTTTGTAGCATGTGGTCAGAGTGGTGCTAATGTCTGTAAGCCTGCGAGAGTGGTGCTCCGACGGATATAAAGTCTATTAATCACAGACGTCATTTTCAAGCAGTTTTCCACTCTTAATCGAGATCTTACACTTTCCGCTTAAAAATTGTGGCCTCAGAAAGAGTTATTGCAAGCTATTATAAAGGAAGGGAAGTATGGTTGCAATAGCGATGTTTAGCTAGAGAGTTTGGGGAAAAAGAAAGAATACGTTTCAGATAAGAAGAAAATTGGAAGAGGAAGAATAGAAATAAAAGCAACACATTGAAATCATTACATAGCACAAATAAACCAGCCAAGTGCGAGTTGGACCCGTACGCTGAGGGATAAGAACCTTATATCTTGGAATGACATTTGCTCAAATTCACTTTGTGGTGTTTTTTAAGTTGCATTGGGTAAAGTAAAAAGCAAAATCACATTAATAAAGTGGAACTGAGTCAGCAAATAGGGAAAACTCGAATTTTTATATGGTAGACTCTGCTTTTTCTATTCTCTACCTATTTAAAGCTTATAATTTTTACATATATTATATATAAAAATTATCCTTTCATACATACATGTCAAACTTTTCATACATACATGTCATAAACTTTGGAGCATTCCATCAACTGTACTCGCCTAGCTCTTACGCAGCTTTCATTCTATTGCGCCCAGTTTGTTGCCTAAATAGAGGCGCACCAACGTCTTAAATCAAGTTCGAATTCAGACTACATTTCGAAGATTTTAATAAGTAGGTACAATTATTTATTTATATTTTATAATTCAATATTTTTCTTATACATGCCAAAAAATTTAATTAGTTAAAAAGCTCTAAATGAAAAAAATAATTCAAATTCAAGTTCGACCTATATATATTAAATTATTTTTTCACTTGTGAGTGAAAAATATAAAATATTTGATTATTGGCTGATAAAATGAAATGAAAAATTATTACTCTTCAAGCTGACCAATGGGCGAAGTTCTCCAGGCACATAATTAAACATAATCTATTCCATCTCGGATCTAATAGATGACAACCTCTTGTGATTTTCTTAGGTAAATGTAGAGCGTTAGCCCAATCAGTTGTTCTGCATCTCTTTCTTGGAAAAATAGGCTCTAATTTTTAGGAAGAAGAAGATGTTTTCTAATTCACTAAAATCATTTTGACTTGTAATTTTTGAATACTAATTTGAAGTATGCAATAAATTTTAAAGTCCAAGATTTCAGCTAAAATCTCACAGAGCATTCGTCGTCCGAAGCCCGCCACCGGATTGAATTTTTTTTTCAAATAAATCATCTTCATATATTTTGGTTATTAATAAAATTAATAGTAATGTATAATATTTATATTTTCAAATATTACAGATAAAAATAAAAAGTTGGTTTTAATAATAAATAACCAAATAAACATATTTTGAAATGTATCTTTTAGAAAAGATGTCTGCAACCTTTCAAAGTTTAGGAATCACTAGACAATATTTCATTCCAGAAAAATAAAAAATAGCCAAAATTTCATTATTAATCGCTATTAAGTGTTTGCGCATTTGGTCCTCAGTAGTGATTATAGCCTAAGATATAATTTCTGGGTTCTAGCACAATATAAATATTTGAAGCCTGTGGATTAAAGTTGTTCACTGAATGCTCCATATTAATAAGCCAGCACCACTTAACGCTGGAGAGCACTTGATTCACGAGGGTGACTTATACATTGGCTACCTAAAACGGAGTGGAGGGAGAGGAATAAATATATTGATCGACGTCGTATCGTTTAATGAACTTAACCGAGCGTTAAATGCCTCTCCATTAATTACGGATGAATCTATTAACAACGGTTGAAATCCGTTTAGCACTGGGATAAGTGTGAGATGAGCTAGGGAAGAGGCAGGTTTCCCCCAAGAATTCAATCATGTGAGGCATTAGAAATATTCGGGAAAATTGCCATTTTTAATAATATTTTGAGTTTTTCTTCGAATATAAAATTCTCTTTTTGAGGTCTTTTGATTCCAATAACATATAGAAGTATTTGACTTTCATTTATTCAATACAAATTGAAAGTATCCGATAAATTATTAGAGTATGAGTTTTTACCAAAAAATATTCGTTTTGTGGTTATCAGAATACAAAATGCAATCGGTATGTTTGTTTGACTTATCTCGATAATACAACAACGGTAGATCACGGGTAAAGGAAACTTTAAAAATTTTTCTCTTTTAGCTTCAAGAATTATTTGTCACACAAAAAATATAAATTTAATTACATAGATAAATTATTTTTATATATTTATATGTATTCATTAGAGACTTTCGGTCACCTCTAGTTTGCTATCTTCATTAGCACTACAAGAATGAAACAACTCGTCAAAAAAATCTTCGTCAAGTATACTATAAACAAATTACATAAATTACTCGTATATTTTTATACATTCAATATCGTTTTAGTTTTTGGAGATTATTGAAACTGTCCTATCTGTCTAGTGAAACATATAGCTTAATTAATTAATCAAATAATTTCTTTAAATAAAACTTGAAGTTAAAAGAATATAAATTAAACAGTCATTTAAGTTTTTGAATGAATGCATGAATGAATTTTATTAAAGTTTAGATATCATAGCAAGGTTTTTGTTTAAATTAGATCACCAAAAATAGTTACTATTTATTTTAAGTTTTCTAAGTTTTTCATAATTAAATGATTTCTCTAGGCAGGCTGATTTAAACTAAAACCTAGGCCTAGAATCTACAGACAATGTATTTTTATTTCAAGTTTCATTCTCCTAAGATTTATTGATTTTCTAGATATAGTTACTACAGACTAAGATTTAGCTTCCCATAACACATTGAGTAAATTGCTCTTAGATGTTTCAAGTACTACAAAACGTGTATTTTTTGAAGAAAAACTCAAATTTTAATTTTTGCAGCACATAATATTTCCACTTAACTAAATGTGTATGTCTTTGTTTTTGTTTGTTACAGCAATTTGATGCAATCTGTAAAGCGGAGGTAGCCTTTTTTATCGCTAGAACAATACTTAATGTAAGTATTACATAAATCTGCATACCTTTTTAACCTGAGATTTTAATTTATAAACAAGTTTTAGCAATTACAATACCATTTCTAATCGTACTTTAAATAATTAAACTATTTTTTAATATGGTCCACTTTCAATATTTTTATCTTTAAAAATATAGTGGCCCTTGCTTTAGGGCTATTCAGATTTAAATTGTGTACCAAGCATAATATTTGTAGTGTAAAATATGCAGTAGATCTGAATGAGTTGGTGTTCCATAACAACCTACCTCAAAATTCTGGATTTAAGTGCCTTTATGGTCTGAGCTCAAAACTCTACATCCCGAAGGCAATTAGTCACATTTGAAGATAATATTTTTACATACTTTTTTTATATAGACCTTAGAGGTGCTCTCCTTTAAGGGTTTATATGCTTGCTGTTAGAAACAGATGTTGACCAATTATCTCTCCTTTACCTTTTATATTTTTTATCTTTAAGAAAAGCAAATCGCAGTATCCTAAAACATTAAAATCTCCCTCGAATTTTCATTTAAACTATATTTGTTGTCTTTTTTGCAGGTAATCGCCATTTACGGTGTCATTCGATTCTATAATATGCTCCGAGCGGGAATTTCGTGGAAAGAACCAGAAATGATTGAATTGTGATGTTTAGATTGGTTCCAAAGACTCAACTCTACTAACATCATCATTAATAGAATTATCATCAGTAATAAATGTGATTTGTTATTATTTTCCTTATTTTAAATTACCTATTATATATACCTACTAACATCAAATAATAATAATAATAATAATAATAATAATATAATAAATGAAATATATATTAATATATACACAAATATAAATATAATATAAAGATAATTTATTTTTATAAAATAAATGAATTGAATAACTTTTACTTAAATCAAAGTACAAGAGAATGTATATTTATATCAAATGAATGGATGATAAGAAAGTCCCTTTAAAGGAATAGTGTAATTTTATCATAAAGTAAAAGACATAAAATTTTATCATGATCCCTCAAAAAAAAGACTAGAATTTAGTAATTTCCTCCCTTTTTAAATAACCATCTGAGTTCATAAAATGTGATTGTTATTACATATAAAGACTTTGTAATAAAATGGGCGATTGTTATATTTTTTAATAAAATATTTGAATATGAACCATTGAACTTAGGCGTATTTAAGTAAGCGACCTTATAGGGTTTTTCTTAGATGAGAACCCTCTATCTGGACATAAATACACACATATAATTTCTGTTTCTTGTATAAATTAATTGAGAGGACATAAAAAAAGGAATAAATTACAACAGTATATTAAAAAGAAATTACTATGCTTTTTAAGGGTACAGAATAAGATCGGTATATGCAGAAAACTAATGATGAGCTTGACTGAACTTTATCTAAACAGGAAAGGCCAACATTTTAGTTAGTCTATCTGACTTCCATAAAATTGAGAGTGAATATCAGTCTGTCCAGCAAATTTTCATTAAATACATTAAATCATTTAATCTAGAGGTGATAGTAATGATAAAGTAACTTGACTGGCAATTTCTTTAGACTTTATTTAGAAAAGAACATATCTTCAACGCTTAAGAGCGTTTATTGCACATGAAATAGTTTCAGAAATAAGGACCGAATCATTTTGACTATAATAAAATTTTAAACTATTTTCTGATTTGACAATGAAACACAAAATGCTTCCATTATCTCAACCTGACCATCGAATCCTCAACTACAAAATATTATCATCATCATTATAATCAACACCAAGAAAGCCTGTTGAATTTTCGTAACTTAAGATAGTTCTTTCACAAATGTAAAAATTCAAGACGTCTTCGAAACTTGGAATATAAGTCATTAAAAGCATAATAAGCACACTGTTAAAATTTGAAGACGATTTACCACACCAAACATGAAATAATTGCAATTAAAAATGAAATTTTTTACATATGATAGATTGGGAAAGGGTGGAAAAATGATCATTATTTTATTTTTTTTCATTGAAGGACTTTCACCATCTTGATGAAAAACTAATATTTGTTTGAATAATATATTCGGAGTAACTTAAAAAAAAATTGAAATTATTTACCTCGTAGTTTTGATAAAAAATAAAAAAAAAATACATTTGGGCGATTATTTTTAGTGGAGGGGATATAATATCAATGGCTTGGAAACGATCCATTCATAAAGAGAATATAGTAGTGTAAAAAGTACAGTAACGTTAAAAAACATAACCTAAAATTTTAGCATCGTTCATATGTATTGAGTGATTAGCGAGGCTAAAACTTTTTGTGTGGATTGTCGCGAAAGAACTACCTTAAGTTCAACTACAAAATATTAGAACATATAAATGTATTTATTTAACAGAATTATACATACGTACATCATATACATCACCAGTTAGAAAGATCACAGAAAAATAAAAAATAAAAAATTGAATATTATAAAATAAAAATATAATAACAAATAGAAAATAAAAAAAGAACAAATTTATTACTCTGGAAACATCCTCTTGTATTCAGTGAGATTATCCTCTGCTTGATGCAAACAATGATGAAGAACTCTGCTACTCTCGGCAAACAAAATCTTTTCAATTAAATCCCCTTGTATGGCTATCGACCCCTTATCATCTATTGTAAAAGCTTCCGAACACTGTCATCTACAATATCTGCTGGAAAATGTTTTTTTTTATAAAATCGGATGGCCACAAACCGACCTTTTTTATATGTTAAAGGGTCTTTCTATTAAAATAAGAGTTGCTATAAATATTATAGTTAGGTATAAGAAAAGACTGAATTTCAAATACAAGTTACATGGATAATCTTCTTGCAAAATGACTTGCAACAGAAAATAAATTAGACCACATTAAAAGTTCTCCAAGTCTTGCTGAAAGTTTGAAATGTCTATTTGGGTGGAACTAGGCTTGAATGAAACTTGAATAGCGCAAATCAAGCTTGAAAGGTTAAATGAGTCGGAAATAATACATTAATTAAATAATATATACTTTTTTTTTAATTTTAATAAGCAATCTTTAAAAAAATGAAATAAATTTTATATTTTTCTCAATTTTAGGGGAAGTTTGAATCCACGTAAACATGCTAAGGCTATGTTCCATTAATTCTCTTGGTAATTCAAGTCAGAACTTTTGGTATTATTACCATAAAAAATAATAATCATAATAATTCATATTAGACAATAAATAACCTCAAGCCCTTAAACCGCCGAGTTAGATATCTAATAATTCTTAAAACATTTCTTCTTGCTATAAATCAGAAGATATAATCATACTTATATGATTATCTAAAAGAAATATATTAATCCCCTGGGTGTTGTGGGTTAGACGGGATATAACGAGAGATAGATAGATAAATCAACTTTGTTTCCTTAAGGATTAAAAGAGAACCAATTTTATTTCGATTTCTTCTTCCCGTTAATTCAGGCTTTTAAATATATCTCTCGGTATTTTTATTTAAACATATTGATTAAAAAACTTTTTTGTGATTATCGATATATTTTTTAAGATAAAGAAGCTAAACTAAAATCAATAAGTACTTAATTTTATTTTATAGTATAATTTAGAGATTGTTTTTGTTTTGTTTTTTATTTCTTTACTTTATTAATTTAAAGAGTTGCCTTTAAGTTGGTTGTTTTTCAGATATAGTAATAAATCTTGGCCATTCTGGAACTTGGAGGGGAGGAAGGTGAAGGGGTGACCTAGGCTCTAAATGCTATATCATAACAAAAACTTTTTACAGATCATCTATTAATGGAGAAATTGTTATAACCTTAGTGGTCAAGTTGTTCATCACAAAGTATTTTTCGGATTAACCCACCTATGATCTTAGTATAACGTGGAAATACAGTAAATACTTGATATTTATATCTATGTCTTTGGTAACTTTGAATAATTGATAAGAATTAATAAATATCAATTATTAATAGTAAAATAAATTCTTGCTATACTCAATCTAAATAAACCAACAATCTATCCAATTCAAAATAAATAGACCATACATTATTTGACTTCTTTTACTATAGTCCAACATTTTGTGTCTTTTAGTACATACTACATATTATCAGGAGATCTTAATGGCTAAAAATTTTGTTTATTATAGAATCATATGAAGCACACAATTCACTATTTTATATATATTTATCAAGAAACTAACAAACACGTTGTTATACTTGACGTTTCGATCCCATCACCTGTGATCTTTTTCATTTATGAGGTAGCCTTACAGAGATCTGTCTACAGGCAAATAACTTTGAAGATCATTTGGAAATATTCACAGATGAAGTGATTGAAACCTTATGTATTTATGTTATACATTTTTGCTAATATCTAATAGTGCATAATATGGTTTTTATAAAAAAGTTCTAATTAATAATAATTTATTAAACCACCTAAACTTTTATCAAATTATAAAATAATCACTTTTTGCCTTCCTAAATTATATAAACGTCACGAAACGTTTGAATACTTTGAGCCCTACAATAATAAATTATTAAATTGTAAGTGAAAATATTTATTGTATATATTTAAATTATAAATCAAAAAATTTAAATTAATAAAATCAAAATTTTCCAATTATTAAATTTTTTAATTTAATTAATCTCAAAGATTTTGAATCCTTTTTTACACAAGCGTAGGGATATGAGACAAGGGCTTAAATTTCCATAAAGATATACATATCTATATATATAAAACTAGCTGTACCCGGCGTGCCTCCGGCACGCGCTGTCCCAGCTAGGCCCTCCGGGCGGGTTGCCCTGGCGGGCGGCGTCTCGGAATGAAAGTATGAGGTGTCCAAAATTGATTACCTTTTATGTAAATTGTTTTTTTTTTATATATATATATATATATATAGCTGACCCGGCCACGCGTTGCTGTGGCTAAAGTTTTTGTTATATTACATTATAGTAAACAATCTAAGAGGAACGATAAGAGAACATCAGTCACGGAGTCCACTATGCTTTTTCACACAGATAGTATTTGTAAAAAAATATGGTGATCTCCTTATTTGACTTTCTACTACTATAACCCTTTAGTACAATGAAATTATTTACGAACAAAGACGAAAATGTTGATGTTGGTATACAAATTCACTGGATTGAGATTTGAAGGGGAAGTACGTTGAACACAATTAATTAAAATGTTCTTACACTTGATATTAAGCAGAAATCAATACAAAATAAAAATTTATCAGATTTATTATTTCCATTTAATTTTATAACAAATAAGTATATTACAGTATAATACAGTAAATAACATGTGACGCTTAAACTCATGAATGAGGTAGGCAAGGCAGACAGTCTTAAACTTTTAAACATTAATATCTATTTTTTGAATTATAAATACTTTCAATTTCAATTTAATTTAACACCAATCGGTGCACAATGTTTTTGGTTAACCTGTCTTTAGCTAACACAAATAGATTCGACGGTTTCCCAACACGTGAACACGCAACATATAGTTGCCCATGAGAAAAACATGGATTTTCCAAATCTAAACCACAAATGGACATTGTTTGACCTTGAGATTTATTTATAGACATGGCGAAAGCTAAACGAATTGGAAACTGTAGCCTTTTGAAGGGTATGGTAGAATCTGATAGTATCATCGGAATACGTGGCAGCAGGACCATTTTTCCTTTAAACTTCCCAGCCAAAATGGTTGCTTCAAGAATGTTTCCGGTGATCTTTTTGATGACCAAACGCGTACCGTTACATAATTGAGGTGGATTCAAATTACGGAGGAGAATAATAGGGGAACCAATCTTTAATCGAAGATTATGTGGTGGCATTCCAGGGATATCTAATGAATTTAAAAATTCAATCGGAAAATTTACACTTTCTTTTTCATCAACAACAGTATCGATTGATTTAAAAGACATCAGATCGCCTGGTAACAACTGTTGTATCTGGAAGTTAATTTCGTCAACATCAACGTTTTTGGCTGCCAAAATCGCCCGTTGACTGAGCCATTCATGATTCAAATAATTATTCTGTATATCCGGGAAAATACTCTGAATCAATTCATTTTTATCCTGAACAACAGTGCAAAAATTGTCTGGTAGTTTAATGCATCGCGTATTTGGTTGCAGTTCTATTTTACCGTTCCCAATATCTAGTAGTTGTTCGGAAAATATTTGTGCTGATGGATCATTTTGCAATTGTACTCGCATATTTATGGTCAATCTATGTGGCCGGCTATGCTAACACCAAAAATTTAAAAAGTGGAAATAATTGAATTATACGGTATTTCGTTCACTACAAAATAAATTTAATTAATTTTATAGCGTCAACAACACGTGGTAATTATGCTGTTAAAATGTAGCTTATATGACACGTTCTTAGATTTACCATAGCAGCGCCATCTATTGATTACTTACTCAACCCAGTCGAAAGGTATCGACATCTGTTAGAATCATTTGGAAATTGTGACTGTCAAATAATAACAGACAAATAATTAGCAATAAATTAAAATTGCGACTATAATTTGAGATTTAAACTATCCTACCTCTCAAGTTGGATCGAACTGCACATGGTGTGCGAATTTTATTATAATCGGTTCAGTGGTTTAGGAGTCCATTGAGCACAAACATTGTGACACGAGATTTATATATATTAAGATTAAGGATTTGTTTGTACATTGCTCCAACTCACGCCAAATTTTGGTTGCACACGTTTCAAGTAAAGTTATGAACAAAAACACCCTCAACAAAATTCCTGTCTGTCTGCATGTCTTTATGTCTGTATGTTTGTTTCAGTGGGTTCCGCGAAAAGTTGCTCACGATTCACGTAAAAACGGGTGAAGGGATTATTATGAAATTTCATATTTGTATCAGATGTCTTCTAACTTACGTTTTTAGCTATATAACCTTTTGATATTTTGACCCCAAAAGGGGGTTTGGTTGGGGGGCGCGAATGATAATTATCAAATAACTCCTAAGCTATTAACTCTACGGCAAATTTTATAATGAGCAAAGTTGTAAGGAATGTGATTTCTGTCAACTTTTGTTTAAAAAAATTTCACCAAAAAAGGGGGAGGGTGAAAAATATGTAAATTCTTGCCCTTGGAGCAAACTCAACCAAATTTTGTATACATAATCTGTGGGTCACTAGAAGGCTAGAAATACAAAAACTAACGACCCAAAATGGGGGGGGGTCAAAAAATGAAAATTCTTACCCTTGGAGCCAACTTAAACAAATTTTGCGGGGTGATGGTGTGGGGGCGGGGATTGAGGGCGGAGGTGGGGGTGCTGGGTGGGTTTCGGGGAGAAGGGGGGAGTGGGATTTGTGGGTAGGGGGTCCAGGGGGCGTGCCCCCTATCTAGTAAGAGGGCCGCCGCGGTCCGCGGGCCTTGCAGCTAGTATTATATAAATATTTGATTTATATGTGTGTATAGTATGTTTATTTGCACCAAGCAGAGGACAACCTCTTTGTTTCTCTTTATGAATAACCAACTCTGCTACTCTAGGCAAAATAAAAACTTTTCAATTAAGCTTCCCTCATTCACCTGTTAATTTACTTCACATAAAATAATAAATTAGTGGTATTTCAAAAGAAATTAGCATTGGCTTAATATAAAATGTACAGAGGATCTAGAGCTAAAGAAAACGAAACTATAAATTAAGTCGTGGTATACTATGGTATAATAAAATTGCAAATGTAGATCTTTATTGTTTTATTTAAATTAAGTATAAAATATTAATTTAAATAATACCTATGAATTTTACATGGACTATTTTTTTAATATTAAATATTTATTTAAATTTCTATTTTATTTCTCTTTCTTTGAGCCATATATCAGCAAACTAATAATATTTTCTATTCATTTAATTTAACTGCCATTCATAAAGTATTCATAATATATAAATATACAATTTGCAATGCTAAAATTGTAATATATTTTATGAAAATAATAAGGTAGTGGGGAAAGCTGTTAGCCACCCGGACACCTTCAATTCCTCAAAGCCTAAGTTTGAATTTTAAATATTTCGAAACAAAATAAAAACAAAAAAAGATTATTTTTTTTATATAATTATATTTATTAATATCACACGTGAAAACTTATATAGTTTATATTGTTTTAAAATATTTCTTTTTTGAAAATTTTCTATATAACAATATTTATTATATTCGTGAATATTAGAAATACAAAAACTAACGACCCAAAATGGGGGGGGGGGGGTCAAAAAATGAAAATTCTTACCCTTGGAGCCAACTTAAACAAATTTTGCGGGGTGATGGTGTGGGGGCGGGGATTGAGGGCGGAGGTGGGGGTGCTGGGTGGGTTTCGGGGAGAAGGGGGGGAGTGGGATTTGTGGGTAGGGGGTCCATGAAGTTTGAAGTTCATATCATTATTTAAACATTTGTGTCTGTGACATGGAAAGCTTGTCAAAAAATGGAATGAAAAATCAACAAATTTACAAATTTGTGAATTTTAAATTAAGGATGATGATATTAAATAAATATAAAATAAATAAATTTTTATAGTGGTTTATTGGAAAGTTTGTGCAGGCATCTTCGTGAGAAAGATAAACTTTTAAGTCAGAGCCCTGCTTAAACTATGGAGCCTTTTAAGGTCTTTTAGATTTCAGTTTGCCAGGCTATCCTTCTCTCTAATCTCTTTAAATCTCCCTGTATGTATATTTTAGATAATATGTTGACTAATTTCATTAAAAATTTTTAAAATATCTACCAAATAAAGATAAAAAACATTATTCAAAAAACTTTTTTATCATCCATCATAATAAATCAAATAATATAATTTATCAAAATAGTTTAAATAAATATACGAAATAAATAAATAAAATAAAACATAATTACATACATGTTTAAATTATACGAAAAATGAAAAAAAAAGAAAAAAAACTGTATAATTTTTTAAAGAAACTGTTTAGCGTGCCAAAAGTATGATAAAAAATTAAAAAAAATATATATATAAAATGAAGAAAACTATTTTTTTGATATGTTAAAAAAATCATCAAAAATGTAAAAATATGCTTTAGTGGTGTATGAAATGTTTTATTAGTGCCAATTGTAAAATAAATAAATAAATATCGTTATAAATTGGTTCATTTAAAATTATTCCTATTTTTTTTTTTTTTTTTTTTTTAATATTTTGAAGGCATTGGGAAACCACCAGATTATGATCCATAAAATACGCAAGATGATGGTATCTCTTCAGGTAAGATTTTCCGGAGATAAAATAGCCACCCTTTCGGATCTCCAAGAGCTGCCCGATAAGAGATCATCAAAAAGAGAAAATATGAAATTCTATCCGTCACCGTTTGGAATCTTAGGACTTTGAATCAGACAGGTAAACTCGAAAATATTTGATGTGAGACTTTTAATGAAGTGAAAGAGTTGACATGGGATTGAGTTGAGTTAAGGCGATTGGTTGGGTCAAACTTAGGATTGCACACGCAATGATGGTGATGGTGGTAAAAATTTTATTACTATTAATTTTATATCAATTAATCTGTAGCTGTTTTTAATTTAAGAGAATAATTTTTGATAATTATGCTAACTTTTGATAATTACGAGTGTACCATTTAAATCAGAATAAATAGGACGCTATAGAAATCAATATTCATTAAAAATTTCAAAGATTATTTATTAATTAATGGATGATTGATGATTAATTAATTATTCATAAAAAATAATAAAAAACAAATAATTAATGTAAGATTTAAGCATTTTTTGAGTTTCTTTTTGTGAATTTCTTCTTTTTTTGAAGAAAAATAGAATTTTTTTAAAAATCAACCCATGGTAGGTATATAACCATTAAAATATTAAGAAATAAATTTTATTTTATTTAGGAACGAATCTAAGATTATAGTAGAAATATTTTTACATTGCATATCTTCGTCCCCTCAGGAATCGAACCCAAGCGCTAACTAACTTTACATTAATAGTAATGAAGCTGTTAAAGCTTTTATTTTTGTGATTACTTTGATTAAAGTTTGAATTTTTATTTAAATCACATAATTATTTATTGAAAACCAACACTACTATTGTATTATTTGTTCGTCTTCAATAAATAATTATAATCAATTAGGTATGTGTGATTTAAATAAAAATTCAAACTTTAACTTTACATTAATTATTTAAATAAGGACCCGACACTGAAAACTTTTTCAGTTTAGCGTGATTTTTTGCTTTCCCCTTCTAGTTGAAAGGAGTGAAAAATCTTTGGATTTATTTCTTATATATGTTGCATATCGGAGAGAGATTTGTCTTAAGGGTTTGGCTAATTAGTTAGCGCTTGGGTTCGATTGCTGAGGTGACGAAGCCCTCTAATATGCAATGTAAAAATATTTCTACTAAAATCTTAGATTTATTCCTAAATATAATTAAATTCATTTCTTAAAAAATAATATATATTTTTCGAAACTTTCCAGAAAGTGATAACCGATTAGTAGGTAATTGGACTATTAACTGATTAAGATTGCTTAACTTTTTTGATTGATCTAGAAGTGGCCTAATTCAATTAGTCAAGGAAGGGACCTTTATGAATGGCCTTTCACAGGACCATGCAGTACTATGTTATAGAGAGGCGGCAGCGTAAGGGAGCATAAGCAGCGAAATCAAAATACAATTTAACCATTCAATAATCAAAATATATTTACACAACGCTTTTTACTTTATCCAATGCGAAGCATGGGTAAAGTATTGTAATCGGTCTGGCGGCAAGCGCGACTTCAAAGGGCCCTCAGGTAAAGACTACGGAATCCATGGACTCAATTAAGGTCTCAACTTGTAGTATTCAATTAGATTGAATTTTAGCACGTGACGATTTTGACAAAAATTACCTGGAGTCTCGTCGAGAGGCCAAAAAGTGTCATTTTTTTTGGAAGTGCGTGCGGATGGATGGATGGATGTTATCGTTTTTTTCGTCCACGATTTTTTCCACACCGTTGCACGAATTGAAATGAAAATGAAAAGCTAACATTATTTTAACAAAATGAAGCGCTGATTAGTTTTTGGTACATATCTGCCCACAAACATTAGTACTTTATTTCGGTACTTTTTTAGTTTTTTCTAAATATCTTGAAAATGACTTGACCGATTTTGATGAAATTTAATATTTTAATTGAGTACCTTGAGGACAACAAAAATGATCATATAAAATTTTTTGTAAAATTATATTTTAAAGTACTTTACCGTAGACTACGATAGTTCATTGGATAAAGTTTAGCAACGATCCGTTGCAGTTTATTTATATTTGTCGTGTGGGGAACACACCAGTTGATTTATTAATCTAATTTATTTAGTATATTGAAATAGAGAAATATCTAAATTATTATTGGAATGTTTATTTTTTGGGAATCTTAATAAAATCTATTTAGGCCAAGCTTGGGAGTGAATTATTCTAGGGATCCGATTTATCTCTTTAACAAAATTATAGTTAGGAGGTGCCCAGATATATATTTTCTCCTGGTCCCGACGCGTTCCTATATATTCGCCGTTGATTACAAGCTCAGACAAGTTTTTCAATTTTTTTTACCTTTACGATTTTTATTTATAAGGTAAATATTTTTACTAAATACCCCAATTTTAACAAAAATTTATTTTAATAAATTTTTTTCTAAATTACCCTTATTCTTTTTGCTTAGCAGCCAAGTAAACATAATTATATATCTACACTTTACGCTTGATCTGAGTGTAACAAAACCGCCTGGTTTTTATTGAGAGTTTCCTCTCCCTAAGTAAGTTCTTTGACTTCTTACTAAACAAAATTTGGAACTAATATATAAATTTCATTCATGCATGGGATGCAAACCACTGCTCTGATGCAATTTCTTATTATAATAGTTCATAAAAATTTATTCAGAAATTATATTAAAATCCTAACCAGAATTATAAAACAATAGAATTTTTGACAGATTTTAAATAAAATAGAATCGGAATCGATTCTAAAATAGAGAGAATTTTTTTAAATAACTTTGCTTGACAATCATCAACTAATAATCATATCAATTAAACAACAAAATCTCAATTCCAAAACTTAGATTGCAACAATGGATATATTTGATTTCACTTTTATCATATTTTAACTGAATTTTGAATAAAAAATTTCAATTAAATTACACATTTTGTGCTCCCCCCCCCCCCCTTATATTTCTATGAAGACAAAGATGGCTTAATTTTCGGACAATAAAACTAATAAAAATATTGTATTGTTTATTATAATTTAATATAATATAAATCTTTATAGAGTATCTAGTATACAATACTACAATATAATGTAATTAATTACATAAAACACTATATAAGTACTAAGTAGTATACATAATACAAAATGGATTTATTAGTATTATGAATTTTATTTTAAAAAATAATCTTGTAATGCGCTCTCTTACAAAGGCGCCTGATGCTATGCATCACTTGCATCGTGCCTTGGGCCAACCCTACTGACCATATAGGAACTCAAGTAACGCACTTGGAAACATAGTAGCGGTATAAACTCTGGACCAAAATAATAATGAAAACTCAAATTTCTTATTGACTGGGATACTGTGTTTCTAATTAAGTTTCCAAGACCTAATTTTTGAATCCCATGTTACAGTGACTATAGGGTTCTGTTTTTAATTAAAAGTGATCCTATTAGTTTCAACGTATGTCTGTCCTTCTGGTTGGCACATCATTTCATTTCTTAAAATAAATAAGATAAAACCTTGAAAATTAAAAGTTATGTGTATTAATTATTTTCAAATACAAAAGTTTTATTAAAATTTCAAATGAATGACCTTAGTTAATGATCCAAATTTTTGTAGATTTGATGTTTTTCAAGTAATTTTATTTCCCTCAAATGACGGGGAGAAAAATCTCTTTCTTTTTTTATAAGATCTAACTTCTTTGATCGTTCTATCTCGATTATTCTTTTTTAATTAAACTTTGCACATTTTTTTCTTTATTTCCGTGAATCGTTTCATCTCCATTTGTACAAATCCGACATCCATCCATAAAATTAGAATCTAATTACTAAATTTGCCCACTCGTCTGTCTTTCTTTAAATTAATGCTAATTCATTTATTCAATTCTTAAAAAAATGTTCCAGGAGGAAAAATCAATCGACTCCCTTGACTAATCTTCTATACATCAAAGAATTGTAGAAATTATATTTTAAATTAAATATAAAATATATAGGTATATATAATAATTGTTTATCATACACTTGCCGAAAATGAATTATTTTTCTTATTCGCAATAAACATACATACGAAAAAATGACTACTTGGCTAACAAGGCAATTAAATCGCTAACCAAGTAAAGTTGATTAATGACTTTAATTCCCCTCAATCATTCGAATAAATAAAGTTAATTTTTAAAAATGTGCTGATATTAATAATATTTAAAAATTAGATATAATATAAATATTTATTTTAAATGAAACTATATTTTATATTTGAAAGAAAAAAATTCGACCTTAAATCAGCTTAGTACTCAGATCTTCCCTCATCGAACAAAAAGTTAAATTCTCGGATAAGGGATTATTGAAATAACATTTTTGAGAGAAAATTTAGTTGAAATTATTTCTTACCTTTGACACAATATTTTTATATTTTAAAAATATTTAATTTTTTCAAATCATAGGAGTCATTTTCAAGTCTTAAATACATATCAAGACTCATCGGGTCGCTTTTTATTTATTTCAGGCCAAAAATGACTGTTCATGTTTTTTTCTTAATTAATCTTCTAAGTAAATTTACTATAATATTCATCATCTAGGTAATAAAATGTTTCGCCTTTAACTATGCAACTAACACGCAGCAATGTGTTGTGGCTGGTCTTAATTCTCTTGCAGGCGCTTTCACTAACTGCTCTGCTATATCATATTTAATAATTTCTAGCAATTCCATTTTCAACTTTTTCTTCAAATTTACATGTTTATATTTCTATTGCAAGAACAAAATGATCTTAGCAAGCAATTAAAACAGAAAAAACAAAATGCAAGAAATATTTATGGATTCCTCGGTTCCATAAAAATATGTATAAACAAAACTATATAAAATAATAGACCTAGACCATAGTTGGTAATTTTTCTAGGAGGATCTTATATCCCCTAATAATATTGCATTATAATCTCAACCCATGAAAAGAACCAGAGATTTGATAATTTTAAAATTAAATAAATTATAAAAGAAAATCCCCTCTTCTTCTTCATTTCACGTTGGAGGAGCCAACCAAGGCATTTAGGAGATGTACTTCTTTGGTGTAACTCCTTTTCTCAACAATTTCATTAAAAAAAGAATAAAAAACATATTCCTTAATATATGTATAGTAAACAAAAAAAATCAATTAATAAAAGATGGGAAATGGATTGATTTTTATTTATCAGTAATTTTTAAAGAAAAATATTTTTATTATTATTCAGCATTCACTATGTTATCAAAATATTTATTTGTTTATGGTTGTTTTCTCATTCATTTTTAAAGCAGCTATTTTCCAAAAGTTCACTGATAAAGGGAGAATTTCTCCTGAGTTGTTTATTTAGATACTTTATAAACGTTTTGAGTTTGTTTTCGAAAACAGAACTACTAAATATTGAATTTAATATTTTATTTATCTAATCTAATTATATTAAACGAGCAATGCTGGAGTTCCTCAGGGATCGGTTATCTCCCCTACCCTTTTTCTTATCTATATCAACGACCTTCTATACTTGCCCTCCAATCCGGCACATTGTTACGCAGATGACAGCACCTCTACATAACGCCCCTGCATCGCATAAAAACCGTGCAGACATTGCCTCCTGAATTAATTTAGACTTATGCAAACTTAAAAACTCGGGATCCCAAAACTTAGTTAACTTCAATGCAGTGAAAACTCAGTGTTGCCTTATTTCTAGGCGCGTCGACAGAAACCTCCCAAACATATCATTCGACTCAAACTCACTAGAATTCAGGGATAAAATTTCAATGCTAGGCGTAACACTAGGGTCTGACCTTTCATGGAATGACCATATCTCAACCACTGCTAAAGCTGCAGCGCGCAAGCTTGGTCTCCTATTTAGGTCTAGACGCCGTTATATTCCCAGTCAACTTCTTATACTGTATAAGGCTCAAATTCGTCCCTATCTCGAATATGGCTCTCATCTGTGGAGGCGTGCCTCCAAGTTCTCTTGCTACACTGGATGCAATTCAGAAGCGAGCAATTAAACTAATAAGAGAGCCGGCTCTAACCAACTCACTCGACTCCCTGGTTCACCGAAGAACCGTTTCTGCCCTTTCCCTGAACTACGGATACTATCACGGTGTCAGTTCAGTCGAGCTGAAATCAATCAACCCCTAATGCCCTCTTTACGAGAAACACGCGGTTTTCTAACGCTCAGCACCCCTTCGCTGTCAAATTGGATAAAAGTCGAACAAGCGCTTTCCCAAACTCTTTTATCCCTATGACCTCCAAAGACTGGAACTCGCTCCCTGCCACCATCTTTCCCGCGACTTATAACCTTCAGCTATTTAAGACCCTTATCCACAGATACCTTAAAAACCTAAAAAGTTTGTATTTAAAATGACTGGAAGTCTAATTCTTGCTATATGTAGCAACTATAAAACCCAAGTCACAAAACAAGCCACAAATGATTTTATATTTATCTGCTTTATCTATCTGTTGGATGGGAAGAATTTACAACCTGTCAGGGAGCGGCTCAAACCAATGAAAGTTTGAAAGGAACCAAAACATCCTGTATTCCTTAAAAATAAAAAGTCACAAAAATGAACTCGTTTTGAACTATTTCTAAAATTTTAATTAATTTTGATACTTTTTTTAAGAAAGTTTATATCAATTATTCGACATCAGACAGTATCAATATATCAATATTGATTGGTTCCTGTTTCCACTTTCATGATTCTAACAAGGAATACCTATTTGATGAACCTGTCTAATTAAATCAAAAGAAATTATCGGCTCAAACACTTTTTCATATCATGAATAATAAAAATTCACTGATTTATTATATTTTTCTATTTACGAATAATCAATGGATATAAGAGTATAAGAGCCTTATTTGATTTTTATCTCCTCCGTGGTAACGATCTTGTCTCACTGGACACTCGATAATCTAAATGGTAAAATTTAGATTAATTTGCATTTTTTTGAAAATTCTAAAATCTCACTTGGTTCTTTCTAAATGTAATATATTAGCGAAAATCAGAGGTGCTAGTTAACGCACTCACACAAAATGAATAATATTTAAAAAATAAATAAAATAAAATAAAAACTTACAATAATTCTATCTGTGAAGATATTTAGGTTGTTTCCTCATACTTCATGAAATATGGTAAAAAAATATTTTTTTTTTTTACCTCACAAAAATTTCACACTCGGTAAAATTTTCATTCGATTAGAATTTTGATTTAATTTTTGATTTCGGAGGAAATGAATACAGATAAATTGCAAATTTCAAGTTTGTATATTATCTTATTTATAATAGTTCACTAAACTACAATGTTCTAGCAAACGAAGAGAAAGACACTCAAAGAGTCCGGTTTTATTTTTGAACGGAACCCTGAAAAGAGCTTAGTTGGTGGCGAGGGGAGAACCTCGGCCTAATATCGAGTACACTTACTTCCACTTTCATTTCCAAGTAGAAGACAATAGATTAAGGGCCATTATCTAAGGAATTCCAAAATAATTCCACATAATTACAAAGACCTAATTCCAATCGCGGTTCACCCCTCGGTTTCGGCACCGATAATCAAGTAGAAATGTGTTTTGGGGAATGGTTTTCTGACTTTCAATAGACTTCTATGAGAATGATGGGTGTAGAAAAGACTTTTGTTCCATTAATATCAAATTATTATAAGCTCATCATAAATCATAATACCTATATGGTAAATGTTTAAATAAACAAGGAATCTAAGAAGAAAAATAGATAAAGATATGTAGAATCTATTAAAAAATAAATTATAAATTGAAGATTTGATAATTCGGTGGCTGAGTTGTTTATCAGGAAAAATGTTTCGGCTGAAATCACTTGGCTTACACAATTTAAAAAGATAAACTCATCAGAATGCACGAAGTTTCTAGAGACGTTTTCATGCGCAGATGATGTTTTAAAAGATAAAGGGAAAAGGCTAATTTTTTTTATTTTAAATTAATATTGGCAGATGAATATTTTTTTATTTTTTTTAGTTTTGAAAGAAAAAACGGAATTTAATTAAAAAATATTCATCGGATATGTATATTCAATTATTGTTAATTTATATGTATATAGCATGTTCCTTTTTAATTTATATACTAGTGTATATATATATATATATATATATATATATATATTTATTTATCGGATTTTCTAATGATGAAAATATGGTCGAACTAATTTCATTGGTTCGACTGTTATGATCATTATACTAGGTATGTAAAAACAAAAATAAAAATATAAAATATATTAATAATAACTCGAATTTCTACCTCATCTCTCGCACAAGTATGAATATTGACAAATTATAATTGATGAATCTTTTAGACGAAGGCAAAATTTTTATCCAAATTTTTATCTGTATTTATCCTTTTTTTTACAGATGGGCACTGAAGATGCTGTTTTAAAAAATTTCGGCGAAATAGAATCCATGGACTGTCTGTCTATTAATGATTTATTAAACAAATAATATAATACGATCTAGATAGAGTTTTGATTTTATTATCCATCTCCAGTTCCAAAAAAATCTGATAATCAAATTATAAATACTATGTACATATTTAAGTTATATAAAATTAATAATATACTTTAGTGGAATGCGATCAATGCTTTGGATGCTTTGGATGCAGGCAAGTATCCCTAAAATTTCAAAAAGACAGGAGTATTTTAATACAGTATCATATTTCTGAATCTCGTGAGGATTATTTCGCTTTGCTTTTTATCGTTAAAAAATATGAAAAGTATTTTCCAGATTTAATATTTGAATCATTTCAGCTATGTTAGGTGAGGAGGTTGAAAAGTGAATTAGCTTACGTGTACTCGCCAGCTAGGTTTTATTTAAAATCTATAAATTTCATCAAACAATTAATGAACTAAAATATGTTTTGGCAGAAGTATTTGATTCTATATAATTAACGAGCTTTTCGTTCGTGCCTTCGGCACGCCCTCAAGCTCAGCCCTCCGGGCTGGTGCCCTGGTGGGCAGCGTCTCGGTCCAAAAATTGAATTCCTCTTAAAAAACCACACTCCAAATGTATACCTTTAAACTACCGAAAATACATAGTCCCTTAAAAGTTTCGCCTCATTTTCGTCATGACACAGCTACAGAAATGAGGATCTAGATATGAATCTGGAAGTATTTTTTCTTCTATAATCTACAGCCTTATGATATTTTTTGTGTGGAAATATGTAGATTTATTTAAATAAATGGAATCGTGTCAGGAGGAGTATTATATTATATCATTTTTTTTAATTTGAGATCGATAATTGATATATGGCTCCAAATATTTAAAAGAGATCAGGTGTTGTTTGCATGACAGGCTGCTACCTCCAGTATTGTCATGAGAAACTCATATGGGCATGCGTGTCTTAAGTCGTTCAATTTTGTAAAAATCAAAAAATAAGAATAACAAAATTTAGATTTTTAAAAAATTATAAAAAAGTGGCAAATTATTAAAAAATAAACAAATAATATATAAAATATAAATCAAATAAGATGTGATTAATTTCTTCTTCTGTGCGCAAAGAAAAGCGAATTGAATATTTAATTTTTGAGTGGTGAGGGTGTGGGGGAGGAGGAATAATTATCAATATATTTAATGTTTCTTAATTTGAAATCAATTGGAGTCTTTCATTTCGAAATTCGAATCCAAATTACAATTATATTTCAAATTTGCCTCAAATATACCGACGGCATCAGCGCACTCTGTCGGCAGCATTACGTCAGCGTTGCTGCAAATTAATCTGGCTTATTATTTATATAATGTGTACTAAATCTTCCACGAGCGCTTTGAAGTTGAAAGTTCATATTCAACTAACAAAACAAATAACACAAGGAGAAATAGCCAAAGTGAAAATAAACTATCCGTTGTGTTTAATATCACTAGAAAAAATCAAATGTTAATTTGAAAAATAACGAAAAGTTATACAAACCAATTTAAATAAATCCAGGCTACTCTTTAATTGATATCAGAACGAAAAAAGTAATCTTATATATCTACCGCTTGTCTAATTATAATGACATTTATAAATTAGGCTAATTATAAATAATAAAAATATGACCATAATAACAGAAAAAGATATGATAATTTTTTCTCTCTTTCTTATTAGATATAAATTACTTCAAGAGATGAGATTCAATTTTATACGGTCCGTTGATTATTAGATACGAATTTCTCAATAGGAATTTATAGAAAAACATAATTCGCATATGTGTATGTATGTTAGAATTTAACATTCAAGTTGAACTTTCTCTGAATTTTTGGAATAAGTATTTTTTACTAAAGTTCCATTACGCTTTAAGAAAAATTTATATATTAATTGACATCAAATTTAACCTTAATTATGTAAATCACTTATATAAAGAAGCATATGTAATTTGTTCTTAAAAAAGGTACAGAGATAAAAAAATTAAGTGAGCGAGAGTGAAGTGGCTGGTTTCAGGAGAGGACATTATCTATGATTATGTGTTTTATATAATGTGTCTCAATAGCAATTGAAATTTGAAATTGTTCACTATTCCAAAACTATCAAACCTACATCAGAAATATATTATAATTTTCATTAAAACAGAAGAAATACACAAAATATTAAAAATGTACTACAAATGATATCAATATTATATGATAATTGATTCTACAATCATTTAGAGTTTCATAATTCATTTCTGCTGTTTGTTGGCATTTTTAAAATGGGGTCTAATCCCTAATTTCAGATGTTTGCTGAATGCCCTCTTAGCACAAATCAGCCAGTGCTAGAGATACCCTTCAACGGTGAATAACAAACATGTTATTATGGGGGGGGGGGGTTGATCATCGAGAGCTGTCCGTCAATAAGTATCAGGGAGTGAATTCGCATCGAAATTACAGTATCTAAAAATCATCAGCGCTAACACAAAAGAATTGGATGCATTTAGTTCAAAAAGATAGCGAAATTAATTAATTGAAATATTTTCTACAATTTCGGAGTCGGATAGATACTCTTTTTTAACTATATCTTCAATAAAAATATACACGGTACATGAATAGTTTAATAAGCAGTTTTCCTTATAAATTAATAGTAGTTAACCACATATGATTATGAAGTAAAGTTTAAAAATGATTAATATTTATCCTTTTATAATCTAAAACGTCTTACCTCCGAAATGAATTATTATCAGAATATTTGTTGATATCATCAGAACTAATGTCACTCTTTTGATTACTGATAGTTTGGTGAATAGTTTCTAACACAGTTAACTTTGACGAAGAAATTATTTAAAAACTAGTGTTTGCATGTTAAGTTGTTAAGCTATTAGGGTTATTTTTACTACCAAGTACTCTAAAATGACTATAAAATTGTATTTTTCTTAAAATTTTACTTAAAATCTGCATCTCAATGCAGGAGAGAGGGTCGGTCTTCATTGAATTATTCAACTGCTATAACAACACTTCTACAGAGGTCAAACAAAAAATAAAAGAATTCATTTTAGTATATATTGGAATGAAAATAAAATGGGAAAAATGCAGAGAGTGCAAAAATAAAATAAAAACGCCAGAATATGTGGAGATTGCACCGATTTCAAAAATAGATTGGGGCAAAACATTGGTCCTTTATGGTGGAGACTTGGATGGTCCAATTGAAGAAAAGACGCTAAAGATAATAAAGAGAATTGTAGTCATGATTGAGTGAAAAAAAATCTAAGAAAAAGGGAAGAAGATAAAAAATCGGAATATGAAATCGAAAAAAAAATCACTGGTGTGAGCAGCACAGGACTCTTTCACATAAGTTTCTCACTTATTCGAAATCACCAAACTATTTTTCTTCATTCAAATTACTTCAATTACGGGTTATTCTATCCTCTAGATGGCTAGTTTCCAAATCCCAAACCTCTGCGACTTTCCTCAGCCGAGATATGAATAATTAAAATATTTATTTTGCGAGACTCCTAATTTATAGCCTATTCCTTAAGTTCAATCTTTTTGAAATTTATATACTACTAACAGCTTATGACACTTGATCAGTACACTGGTTTAAAAAAATCGTTAGGGCCTTTGTTGAGAAAATCACAAAAAACAAAAAATCTTTCATGTAAATATCAACTTCCAATATTCCGATTTAAACCAAAATCTTGCTGTACCTACTGATTCTAGTCTATATGGAGCTTAAGTTTTGAATTTCGAAGCTCTGAGACTTGCGGTTGCGAAACGCAGGGGGGATACTACGTACGCACGGACCAATGGATTTTTGGTCACTTTTGGGTCTGTGAGATATTTTGAGAAACCGACCAGTTTGAGAAATGTGAAAATGTATCTAATTAAAATACACAACTTTTATACTTTATCAAATTTAACGTTATTCTTTAGGTAAAAAATATTTTAATTAAAAACGATAAGAATAACTTTCTCACTTTTTTTATACATTAAAAATTCTAAAGATTTTGGAAAAATTTTGAATTAAAAAATGAATTAAAGCTTTAACTATTTTCCTCTAATGAAATTCAATGATATCGAAACGGCGCTTTCTAATGCATAATCATGGGTGAAATATTAAGTTGATTTCATTTATCACATGTCTCATAATGTTCAAAGATCTAGATCTAGAAAATTCTTCCGGGTTGGACCACCCATGGATGGAATTAAAAATTAATTCAATTATTTTATTGTTTCCCTGGCAGTTTTCTGAAGCTGTTTTCAAGTGATTATAACGTGAGTTAACTCAAGAAATGATGAAACCGATGTTACTATTCCAAGCTATTAATCAATTATCTAGTTTCAGCATGGTTGGTTCGATCAAAATTAATCTTTTAATCATCTGTTTGACTTGAAAAAAATTTATAGTAAACTAAGAGTTTATTATTAGAGTAAGAAAAATTGTTAAAAAAAGGAATGAAAGGAAACGATCAGTCGTGACATTAAACTCGGTTCTGTTGCAGCTTAAATAAATTTTTAATTTCACCTCCTCTTAGAGCAGTTAGATTTTTTGTTGATAATAAGTCGATGAAAATGTTTTTGGTGGGAGACGAAAGTACACTCCTGTTTGGTCTAGGTGCCGGATACAAATTTTAATATTTTTAAGAAAATAATATTATTAACCCTAATTTTGATGCTCTAACAACCCCTACGTAATAAGGGCTTCATTGCCAGGTCAAAATAAGTCAAATTAAAAAAAAATATATTCAATGATAAATTCAGAAATTAGAGTAAGAAAAATTGTTAAAAAATCGAATGAAACGAAACTATGATTCATGACATGAAACTTGATTCTGTTGCAGCTTAAAGACATTTTTCATTTCACCTACTCTTAGAGCAATCAGATTTTTAGATGCTAAAAAGTCGATCAAAATGATTTTGGCGGGAGAGGAAAGTACACTCCTGTTTGGTCTAGGTGCCGGATACAAATTTTAAATTTTTTAGAAAATAATATTATTAACCCTTATTTGGATGCTCCAACCCCTACGTAATAAGGGCTTCATTGCCAGGTCAAAATAAATCAAATAAAAAAAATATATATCAATGATAAATTCAGAAATTAGAGTAAGAAAAATGATTCAAAAAACTGAAAGAAACGAAACAATTCTGTTGAAACTTAACGAAATTTTTAAATTTCACGTACTCTTAGAGCAGTCAGATTTTTTGTTTCTAAAAAGCCAATGAATATTTTTTTGGTGGAAAAGTACACTCCTGTTTGGTCCTAGGTGCCGGATACAAATTTTAAAATTTTTAATAAAATAATATTATTAACCCTTATTTCGATGCACCAACAGCCTATGTAATAAAAGGGCTTCATTGTCAGGTCAAAATAAGTCAAATTAAAATATATATATATATATATATATTTTAATTGATAAACGGAGAAATTAGAATAATTAGAATTATTAAAAATCCGAATGTAACGATGATTCCTGACATGAAACTCGATTCTGTTGCAACTTTAAAAAAAATTCATTTCACCTACTCTTAGAACAGTCAGATTTTTTGTTGCTAAAAATTCGATGAAAATTTTTTTTGACTGGAGAGGAAAGTACACTCCAGTTTGATCTGGAATTCTTTGTTAGTAAAACAATCTTTACAAAAAATGGTAAAAAAATATCTAATTGAAATTCATAGTAAAAACGTAAAAATGATATTTTATTAAATATTATTATAATAAGCAATTATTATTTATATTTATTTATTTTTTAGATAAATGTAAAGGTTTGTCCAATTCGATTTCAACATATTTTAATCGAGCCTTAAACTCAATATAAGACCGATAAAAAATGCGGCCGAGTGTATATTTTTAACAAATCAATTATATGGGCTTGTGTGATGACGACGTGATCTCTCTGATTGGCCATGCTTTGGCGCTAAATAAATATGGGAGAATTCAAAAATAATTTAAAATCTAAAATTTTCAAACAAAAATACTAGAAAGCGGGGGATGGGCCATGAATATAAATTAATTTATTATATCAGTGGCGTACTGGGGGATGAGGCGAGCCCCTGGCCAACAAGATGCCGCAGAAAGCGGGCTTCGCAGCTGGTATAATTTTATGGCATTATTCAACAATTTTTATTCGACTATGGGCAAGATGAGTAATATAAGACATTAATATTCACTAATATTATAGATATTAATGATTACCCTATTTTTCTGTCTTATCAATATCTTTCTCATATTTCCTCAGTCAAATTCTGTGACATGATTTCTAAAATCATTCATTTGTTATTCCAAGAGATGTTCTGGTATCTTGTGTCATGTCGATCTTTTCCACCCCCAATCACATCTGCCCGATGCTTGACGAATATTAATGAACCTTACCAACATTGTGACATTTAGCAACGAGAAGAACGATAATCTACGTTAAGAGCAGAACATTCAACGACTGCTCTACGACATTAAATGGTTAAATCGAAAAGGGCCAGGTGGTTCAGTTCAATTGACATCGAACAAAATGTTATTTCCACTTGAGAATCAAATTGATTGTAAAAGTTTTTTTCCTTTTTTTTTCTTTCTCTTTTAAGTTCAAGTACCTAGTATATCGCTCTTTCTCTTTCTCTTTAAGAAGTTTAGATAAGTTTCCAAACTGCTTATATACCATATATATTGATATATTTTAAATTAAATGTTTCGAATGATTACTTTGAAAATAAAAGAGGATCAAGATTTAATTTGGATTCCGTAGCTAGAAATGGAATCTTATGTGGAGAATTTACCTATTAGTTAGTACATGATTCCCTTTTTCAGGGACCTTCCTTCTAAACGATTGTAGATAGAAACTTAAACTTTGGTGAATAGTTAAGAGTTGAATAATCAGCTGATGGAAGCTCGTGAAAATTTTGAAAGTGCTAATTAAAAAAAAACGCTTATCGAGTGGGGTAGATTAAGACTCTTTTACAATTGAAGGACTTATTTTAATAACATGAATAGGGCGGCCATTCAAAAATCTTTATAAATGAAAAACTAAAATGAAACATGAAAATACAGTAAAAAAACTATTTATATTATAATAAGTGTGTGGTGACTGTAAACATAAGCATGGGCGTAGATGAGTGAATGCGTTCAAATAGTCATGTACGTAGAGACGCGAGAAAAAATATAATCGAATATTATATAATATTCACATGATATGATGATTTATCTAATTCGGGATATAATTAATACGGGGTTTTTATCCAGGACTGTTCCGGAAAATTCGGGACGAATGGTCACCTTAAACATGAGAAGCCACATGATTTATAATAATATATATGTAAGTTTGAAAACTGCGCGTCAAACTCGAGACAGCACAAGCGAGCCAGCCAACCAGTCCCAATGACATGACATCAGTCTCAGCTGACGTGTAACTTAATAAATCAAAAATTATAATTATTAATAAGAGATAATAAAGGACCTGAAAAATCGATTCAAAATTCAATTTCAGGTATTGTTCAATATTTGATCTGTATTTAATTTGTATATAATTTGTAAATATTAATGTACATTATATCATAACCTATTAAAACAAAATTCAATTTCAGAATTCGATTTTTATTTACCTAAGAAGAAACTTACAAATCGATTTTTTTTCCTACCACCAAAAGATGCCGATTAAAGTAAGGATACATCTAAAAAAGAAGAGATTGAAGGTTCCTTGGTGAATTCGATCAAAAGCATAAAATTAATATCGGATAATCTAGTCTATGCATTTCCTGAAGAACATCAAGGTGAGAAATCACACAAAGAACTAAGCCAAATTACTTTAATAAAGTCAGCGTTTAAAAGCATGTCCAAAGAGGGACATTTCAGAAATGTTAATATAACTTTATCAGATGAGATTAAGAAACTATATATAGATGAAGACAATAATTTTATATTTAAAGATTTTTTTGGAAGAATCGACTGAAGGAAGTCTAGATTCTTCAATAAGATCCAGAATTGATGAGGATAAAACTGATACTCTCAATAACCTGGACTTAGAAATTAAAAGAAAAGAAAACATATTATTAGATATCGAAAAAAAATTTAACTTAAATAAATTTTATGGCATTCAACAAAATGCAGCAGAATGGTTAAAATTTTTTGAAATAGAATGTGAACGACATAAAATATATGATAGTATTATGAAGATACAAATTATAAGATTCTTCCTAGAGGGCAATTCAAAAGAATGGTATAGAAGTAACTTGAAAAAGATATCTGATAACGATTGGTCAAAATGGACAAAATCTTTTTTATTGATTTATGCAAAAAGAGGTTGGGCTGAAGTTAGATATGCTTACAAATTTAAGTATATAGATGGTTCAATAATTGATTACAGTTTAAAAAAAGAAAGTCTCTTACTAGATGCTGAACCGTCAATCTCAGAAGTGTCAAAAATAAATCACATTGTTATAGGTTTACCTCAAAATATACAAGATATTCTTGATAAAGAAGAAATAAAAAATACAGACCAATTGATTAATATTCTTAGAAAATATGATTTAGAATATTTAAAAAAAGATAGAAAAGAAATTAAAAAAAACCTAATGACAGATATGTTATAAAGACACCCTGTTACAAATGTGAAAAATTAGGATGGCCAAACAGATACCATCCTACTGCTATATGTCGTAATGGAGAAAGATATAAAGAAAAATATGAAATAAATTTAAATGAAAATATTGAGGGGTTTAAGAACCAAAAAAACTAGACGGCCCCGGTAAAATCACACCATTGTTAACATTAAATGTACTAGTTGATGAATCTAGGAATATTGAAGCTGTTTATGACACAGGTTCTAATGTGTCATTAATAAATTATGAAATAATACAAGAACTAAAAAAAAAATAAAAAAAGATAAAACAATATTTAAAACAATAAATGGTGTGAATTTTGTAGAAGGCCGGGCCCACTTGCTACTTAAAATAAATAAAATATCTGATTTCATAGATATATATGTCGTAAAAAATAATAACTTTTCATACGACATGTTACTTGGCTTAGATGCAATAAAAAAATTTAAACTGATTCAGAATGAAGAATTAAAAATATTTCAAAAGATTAACAGTAAAAATGTAAAAGAAATAAAAAAAGATAATTTTAAATTAAAAGAAATGAATAATAAATTAGAAGAGATAGACACATTCCAAAAAACAAATGATAATACAAAAATAATTGAAAAAGAATTAAAAATAGATAATATTGAATTAATAGAAAATAATAAAATAAAACAGATAAATTTAAATGAATATATAAACATTAATGAATATGAACATTACTTAAGTCATTTAGACGATAAAAAAAGAAATGATATAAAAAACTTATTATTAAAAAAAGAAAAAGGTTTTGCTAAGGATAAATATGACGTTGGAAGAGTCCAAAATGTGGAAGCTCAAATAAAATTAATGGAATATAAATATGTGTCAAAGAAACCATATCGATGCTCTTTACCAGATCAAAAAGAAATTGACTACCAAATATCAAAACTTCTTGAAGCTGGATTAATAGAAGAATCTAGTTCACCTTTTGCAGCCCCAGTTACATTGGCATTCAAGAAGGATGAAGGCAGAAGATCACGTTTGTGTGTCGATTTCCGAGAACTTAACCGGATCCTTATTCCGGAAAGTCATCCTTTCCCAAGGATTGAAGACATAATGGTGAAAGCGGGTAGTTGCACTTGGTTCTCAGCTTTAGACATAAACTCTGCATTTTGGTCAATCCCAGTGAGAAGTAAAGATAGAGACAAATTGGGATTTGTTACCCAAAATGGTCATTGGCAGTGGACTACTTTGCCATTCGGTCTCAAAGTGTCGAGTAGTATATTCCAGAGAGTGTTAGCAAACATAATAAGAAGAAACAAACTAAGTGATTTTTGCATAAATTATATTGACGACATATTGATATTCTCTAACACCTTTGAAGAACATTTAAAGCATATCGACTTATTAATAGATGTGATCCAAAAAGAAGGTTTCAAATTAAAACTTTTAAAATGTAATTTCGCCAAAAATTCAATAAAATATTTGGGCCATATCATTGAGAAAGGTCAAGTGAGACCATATAAGGACAACCTTATAGCAATAAAATGTTTTGAAAGGCCTAAAAACAAGAAAAATATAAGACAATTTTTAGGGAAGTGTAATTTTTATTATAAATACATTGAAAATTCAGTAAAAACATTAGAGCCTTTACACAACTTATTAAGGAAAAATGTCAAGTTTGAGTGGAGCGAGAGTTGCGAGCAAGCATTTAACTCAATAAAAGAATATTTGTGTTCAAGCCCAATACTTTCAATTTACGACCAAGACAAAGAGGTTTTTATATACACCGACGCCAGTATTGAAGGTCTTGGAAGTGTGCTTAAACAACCACAGGCAAATGGTGTTCTCCACCCAGTAGCCTACTTCTCAAAAAAATTGAACCCCACCCAAAAAAAGCACAAGGCTATATACCTAGAATGCCTAGCTATTAAAGAGGCCATAAAATACTGGCAACATTGGTTAATAGGTCGGCAATTTACTGTAATAACTGACCATAAGCCTTTGGAGACTTTGCGAGTAAAAGCAAGAACTGATGAACCTCTCGGAGAACTGATATTCTATCTGTCTCAATATAATTTTAAAATTATATACTCTCCAGGAAAAACAAACTTAGAGGCTGACTCTCTATCAAGAAACCCAGTATTAGAGAGCTTTGAAAACGAAGAAGACATCTTAAAAGTAGTAAATATAATATCTTTGGAAGAAATCATGAATGATCAGGAGTTAAACAAAGAAGAATTAAATAATTCTAAGAATGTAGTAAAAAAAGGTGATATCGCGTTCAAAGGTTTGAGAAATAATGAAAGAATATTTGTATCAAGAAGATTTGGCGATGAATTAATAAAAAAAGTTCATGACTTCTATGGACATATTGGTGTTAAGCATTTGCTAAATAAAATAAGACCTCATTATTATTTCAAGAATATGGACAAATTAATAAAAAAATTTTGCAGAACATGCTCGACATGCATTGAAAACAAATCAAGAAGAAGCAGATTAATAGGACAAATGTCACAGCTTGGACCCGCAAAAGAACCATATGAAATCATGTCAATTGACACAATTGGAGGATTTTCTGGGAATAAATCATCTAAAAAATATATGCACATCCTAGTGGACCATATGACAAGATATGTATTTGCTCTGACCTCAAAAACACAGACAGCAAATGATTTTATAAAATTGATTGACCCAATAACAAAAAAAATTCAATAAAGACATTATTGGGCGATCAATATGCTGGGATAAACTCAAAAGAGCTAAAAAACTACCTCAAAGACAAAAATATCAAATTAATATTCACTTGTGTTGATTGTCCTGAATCGAACGGTTTAAATGAGAGGGCAAATCAAACAATCGTAAACAGAATAAGATGTAAAATAAATGGGGACAACAAAAGAAGAAATTGGACTGCGATAGCAGATGAATGTATCAAGGAATATAATAATACTGTTCACAGTGTTACAGGATTCGCACCAGAATACTTACTTTTCGGAAACAAATCCGAGATAATTCCAAGAAGTCTCCAACAGGAAAGTAATATGGAGAAAGACAGAGAGCAAGCAGTAAAGAACTCGATCGAAGAATTCAAAAAAAATAAAGCCAGAGTAGATAAAAGAAGGAAGGAATATGAATTCAAGAAAGATGAAATGGTATATGTCGAAACAGGCAGCAAATTAAACAAAAATAAACTAGACAAGATCAGAAGAGGACCTTTCCGAATTGTGCGAAAAATTTCAAATTCCATCTATGAAGTAGCATTAAAAAAAAAAGGGAAGAAAACAACATTGTTTCACAAAAGGAAGTTACTGCCAGCTGATGTCTCGGAGGGGGAGATGTAAGTTTGAAAACTGCGCGTCAAACTCGAGACAGCACAAGCGAGCCAGCCAACCAGTCCCAATGACATGACATCAGTCTCAGCTGACGTGTAACTTAATAAATCAAAAATTATAATTATTAATAAGAGATAATAAAGGACCTGAAAAATCGATTCAAAATTCAATTTCAGGTATTGTTCAATATTTGATCTGTATTTAATTTGTATATAATTTGTAAATATTAATGTACATTATATCATAACCTATTAAAACAAAATTCAATTTCAGAATTCGATTTTTATTTACCTAAGAAGAAACTTACATATATATATATATATATAATAATAATATATATATATATATATATATATATATTTAATTTTTTGTCTTAAATCCAACTAAAGCTGCTATGAATCTAAAAAATAACTAAATGAATGTAATGGAAGGCAGCCCAGAGGTAGTGAGGAAAGAAAAAATTAACACATATAAAATAAGGGGTAATTTATTGGAATCCTTCCTCCTTTCCTTTCAAACCGACGTTTCGGAGGATTTTTCCTCCTTCTTCATGGTTTCAAGGGTCAATGAATGAAACAAATAAAATGTTTCCTTCTTCTCTGACAGTAGTGTTCAAAACTTTCTTCATTTTTAACAAAGGCATAGAAAAAAAATTTGTTTTTCTATGCCTTTGTTAAAAATGAAGAAAGTTTTTGAACACTACTGTGGAGAGAAGAAGGAAACATTTTATTTGTTTCATTCATTGACCTTTGAAACCATGAAGAAGGAGGGAAAATCCTCCGAAACGTCGATTTGAAAGGAAAGGAGGAAGGATTCCAATAAATTACACCTTATTTGATGTGTTAATTTTTCTTACGTCACTACCTCTGGGCTGCCTTCCATTAAATTCAATTAAAATTTCTACCAGCCCGTCTCTCTCCAGAGAAAATTTCGTTGCTAAAAAATAACACACAAAAATAGTTCCTACCAAAAATCTATAGTGTTTAATTTTAGAGATTTTTTTAATACTTAAAAGACTATTTTCTTAGGTTTTCTGTTTTGTGGCTTATCATGTTATTGCAATAAGTCATTGAATTGGTATTTTTATTTTGACGTCCCAGTCAAGCACTATGAACCACAAATCCGCCTAACAGTGTGTGTTCGTGTACTGTTCCTCTAAAGCAGGGGTATCCAACCCTTTGAATTCATTGGGCAACATTTGAAAAAAAATGTCTCGTTTAATATCACACAATATTTTCTAATTTTAACGAAACTAAATAATAAAGAAACAAAAATGTCATAGAGATGATGTGCAAGGTACTACAATTAATAATAATAAATAGACCCCATAAATATATCCCCATGACTTCGAGGAACTGGAACTCTCTCCCAGCCTCCATCTTTCCCAGCAATTATAATCTTCAAACCTTCAAAACCGGAGTGCATAGACACCTACGTCTACACCCTCTCACTTGATCAACTTTCCCTTCTCTTCGGTAATGCAAGGGTCTTTCGAGATCCATAGGAGCTGCATCTTTACTGGTGCACCCCTTCTTGCATTCGATTGCATTAAAAAAATAAAAAAAAAAAAATAGACCAAACGAAGTAATAATTGAAAAGATTTTGCTTTCGCTGAGATGTTGATTCCCAAAGAGAAATGAATTAGGTTGTCCTCTGCTTGATGCAAATAAATATATACATATAAATTTATAAATATAAATTATGTTATTATTATTATTTAGGGTTTAAAGGCGCATTGACAGGTAAGGTCATTAGCGCCATATAAATTATGTATATGTATAATTTATTTGTTGGAATTGCATCAAGCAGAGAGTGATTTCTTTTTATAAAACGAAGATAATTAGTAATATTTCGTATTCTTTCATATTTATTATTAAGATTAGTTGATATCAAAGAAAACTACTTACGTTTCTTCTAATTATTAATGAAGTAATTAGAGAGCCAATAAAAGTGTTTAAATATAAGATTTCGAATTGCCGATAGAAGTAGACTTTAAATTTCCAAGGAAATCACAAAAGCTTGTCATTTATTAGAGCTGAAATGGTATTATATAGTAGAATGGTTGTTTTCGCCCCCTCGACCCGAGTGACAAAATTAGCAATCCGTGCCAAAGGCGTGAGGTGAACATAATATTTATCGTACCTACAAAATTTTTCAGTCAAAGATGTAAATCTTCATTTGTAAAATTTCGTGGCCTAGTGAAAATAGATTAGTTTTTGTTTTATTTGATTAAAAACTAGAGGGTTTTTTGAAAAATATAATATTTTTCAAAATTCCAGTCTCTGAATTTATTTCCTAAATATTAAATTTTATTTAGACAAAAGAAATTAAAAAGCCAGTATTAAATTTGATTCGCTCCTGAGAAGAGAAACGTTTTTCTGGCATATAAAGTAATCATATCTAAAATCTTCTTTGATAATGTCTTTATAAATCTGTGCTGATAGGAGAAAAACTGATTGCTTCAAAGATTGTTTTTTTTCAGCACCAACATTGGAAAATATAATTGGATATATTAATTAAGAAATAATATCATGGCATTTTTATATTATATAAATAGTAATCTTGTTCAGCAAAAGTAAATATTGGAGTTATTATTAAGTTTCTCCCAAACACCACGGATATATATATATATGTTTTGAGGCATTTGATTGTTTATTTGGTAATTCTATGATATTATATAATATGAACTTTCAGCTGGTAAAGAGTAAGAGTTTTTCTTTTAAATAAGTAAATAAATAAATATTTGGTTGGTAACTTATCAGAGGACTAATCTCATCGTAAGCTGCTTAATTCCCGACATCATTATAGACTTTTCAACATGCTGTTGGCTTAAAGGGTAAATACATTTAGGATTAGGTCATTGTTAAAGCGAGTTCAATGTTACACCCAATCATTCATTGAGAAAACCCTATTTACTTCGTTGCAGATTATCGAAAGGAATAGGCCTACGGGTACTACATTAAAAACAATTAACAGTGAAAAGGAAAAGTATAAACAAGACTTCCGATATAACTAAACCTGGAAGTTAAAGAGTTGGAATTTGAATGCCAATGGCAATATTCCGGTTAGCTCGGAATGCAGAATATACTTAAACATTTGAAACCACAACATGCAAGGTGTTCATTATCTGATTGGTCAGAGAAAAAATAAATCTTACCTCAAACATAAATTATGACAGTGAATTTTAATCAAGCAATTAATAGAAAAGTGAAACAAGAAATTTGGTCCTATCTCCTATTAATAGATCATTTATTCATACTCTTCCGCTTCCGCCAAATTTACGTTAACTAAAGTGGAAACAATTTAATCTAATAAAATCTCTCTATTTATCTTTCTAGATAGGCTAATTATACCGAAAGTGTTAATAGATCCCATAATGAAGTTAAAAATATCTTAAAAGAGAAGATAATAATTTATATAACAATAATACTTATATATGATTATTTCACTAGCATTTCTATAAGGAATTCGATATTATCAGATTTGATATCTATCTATTTTTTTTTTTTTTTTAATGCAATCGAATGCAAGAAGGGGTGTACCAGTAAAGATGCAGCCCCTATGGATCTCGAAAGACCCTTGCATTACCGAAGAGAAGGGAAAGTTGATTAAGCGAGAGGGTGTAGACGTAGGTGTCTATGCACTCCGGTTTTGAAGGTTTGAAGATTATAAGTGCTGGGAAAGATGAGGGCTGGGAGAGAGTTCCAGTTCCTTGAAGTCATGGGGATATATGTATTGGCAAATGAAGTGGTCCGGCAGCTTTTTAATTTGACCGCGAAAGAGTGTTGGGAGTCGGCAAAACGCGTGCTACGTGCAAAGCATGCTTTGGGGGAATTATTGATTTTATCTCATCAGAGCACCTGCCGTGATAGTATCTATAGAAAAGGGAAAGGGCAGAGCCATTTCTTCGATGAGCCAGCGAGTCGAGGGAGTCAGTGAGGGTAGAATCGTCAATTAGCCTGACGGCTCGTTTCTGAATTGCATCCAGGATAGCAAGAGAATATTTAGAGGCTCCTGTCCATAGATGAGAGCCGTATTCGAGACAGGGGCGGATTTGGGCCTTGAGAAGTTGTGGGGGTTTGTAAAATCGCTTGGACCTGAATAAGAAGTCAATCTTGCTGCAGATTTCGCCACAGCGGAGATGTGTTCATTCCAAGACAGGTCAGATGCGACAGAGACGCCCAACATGGATAGGCTGTCACACATTTTCAGGGTATTCGAATCGAAGTGAATATCAGAGAAATCTTTATTTTCGCGCCTAGAAATTAGACAACATTGAGTCTTGTTTGTATTAAAGTTAACTAAATTTTGAGAGCCCCATTTATTCAATTTGACTAGGTCGAGAGTAATTGAGGAGGCAACATTGATTCGATTATTCGGGAGTGAAGGTTTGCCGTGTAGAGTGCTATCGTCGGCATAACAATGAGTCGGGTTTGACGTTTATTACAGAGCCTTGGGGAACACCAGCGTTTGTGGAGAATGATTCAGATGATATTCCATCCACCACAACTTTTATACTTCGGTTTGTCAGAAAGCTTTCTGTCTATCTATCTACTCTTATTAAACGAGCAAACATTGTTTGTTTATATATATATATATATATATATATATATATATATATATATATATATATATATATATTATTTTGAAAACGGCTCTACCGATGTTTGATGAAATTTTTTGGGTTGACAATTCGATTTGTCACGATCTCATCTTCGGCTAAGTTATTTTTTATGGGTTTTTTGTTAATTGAAATAATTATTCACAATTGGTTGTCTTGATAAAAATCTATAATTACATTTGTATTCAATTTCCTTTTAATAAATAATTGGTTTTTCAATTTTAAATCCCACAAAGATTTTATACCAAATAAAATTATATATTAAAAGTAAGCAATTTATTTGATTATAAAGCGACTTTTAAATCCCACAAACAGCCCATAAGAAATGTTTTTATATATTATAATTTACCAATGTAATTAATTGTAAAACTCGATAAAATAATTATACGGAATTTATTTATATACCTATATACACATAATCTGTGAGCCACTAGAAGGCTAGAAATCCAAAAACTGGGTGCGGGGCGGGATGGGGGTTGATGTAGGGGTGCATGAGGTGGAGAGTCCGGGGTGGGGCCAAGTGCAGGGTTTATGGGGCGGGGGGACCGGGGGGTTGGGGTTCCAGGGGGCGTGTACTATATATATTTGTATTTTAATCAGAATTTTAAATTAAATATAATATTAATATATAGCTTTTAACTGAAGCAAAAAGTCACCGAGTATCGCTCGGTGGCTCCAGATACTTGAACACTTATAACAACAATGTCTGAGTGTTTAATTAATCAACGTGTGAAGACTATTCTATAAAACCGACACGATTTGTTTTAGGAATGTATATACGAATAAGGAGAAGATGATATCGAAGTACGAATAATATTGTTTTAGCAACTCAAGAGAGAGGTGGTCAAGTACTGAATCCGAGATGTTATGGATATATATGCCAGAAAGGTCGTATTCACCTCTTCTGCCAGAATACTATAAAATGTATGCATAACATTTAGTAGTTGACCACCTCTCTTGATTTTCTATGGAAATCTTAACTATGGGCGTTTGTCTTTTTTCATATTCATATGTTTATTTTTTTGACTAAATTTCAATAACCATCAAACGTTTATTTATTTATTTGTCGCTTAATAAAGCTACTCATGTAAATTCGAATTTATATATATTCGAGGATAACTTAAATAAATTCTGTCTTTTGAATTTTGAATGGTTAGCATAAAAAAATATTCGCTTGGTTAAACACTGTGCAGAGGCGAAAAGGGTACCTGAATTTGAAGGATATTTGAAATAAAAAAAACTTTTGGATGAAAAGTTCAGAAAATTCATAAAGCTGGCATTTTGTATATATAAAACTTATAATCCAAATGACTTCTTAAATTACTTGAATTATTTTCATAAGTGATGTCGAAAATAGGAAATGTTCGTTTAAACTTTCCAAGACTCAAATGATGAACGATCTGACAAGTTGAAATTTCGCAGAAGGGATATATATACACTTAACATAGCTCGAAGGGTTTGAGAATTTACTGAGAGTCTAAATAAATGAATAAAAATCAAATCAAAATTTAATTATTCAGATACTATAATATTAAAAACCTGAATCAGAATTAAACTAGAAAGCTCTTTCCGGGAAGTTTATAAATAAAATCAAAAAGATTGCCCTCTGCTTAATCTTAGGTTTTTAATGTAATTTTGCTTACATGTTTCGAATTGCTATTAGAGTACATATGAACAACCCCATTGATTTCTCTTTATGAATCAACAACTCTGCTACTTACGGCAAATCAAAATATTTTTCAATTAGATGGTTTTGGTGATTTTGAAGGGGAAGGCAGCCCTTATGCTCACATTCAAGCAAAATTATTTATAAAATTATTTAATATATTATTACAAAATTATTTAATATTATTTATAGCTGCTGAGAAGAACTCTGATTTTTCCATTCATTCGATGGTGAGGCTTTCGGGCCTCGAGGTCGAAGTTTTTTTGTAATTATTGTAAAACATTTGTTGTATTTTTGTATTGGATAATAAAGGTCATTATTTATTTATTTATTTATTTGATTTTTCCATAAAATTGACTCTGCTACCAGGTTACTCTCCTGTGATCTGTTAGTTTTTAGAGAGGCCCAAATTATAGAAAAATCATTTGGAAATAACCTTAAATTTCAGAAAATGTTGTCTATTTGGTATATTCATTTACATTTTGTCAGATATCGATTATTATTAGATACACGAAAATTAATTCGAAAAAAATGTTTTCACTTTTTCAGGACACAGTATGGTTTTGAAATATTTTCCAAAGTTTTGAATTAGAAAATTACAACAAAGAAATACAGATTATAAATACAAGCTTTTGTATCTGATTTCAGTTCATTAGTTACAACTGTCCAAATGCTCTTCAATTCAATGATATGATTTTTTTATTTTCTGCATTTTTCATTCTTTCTAAAGTTAGAAATTCTGTTTTTACTTATAGAAATAAACATATTTGGACATCGGAATGAACTTTCTAGTATCTTCTGCTTTTGAGAATACGTGTGGGAATCGGAATCAAGATAGAGAGTCAGAAAAAATTATGTTTAAAGATTGGTTTTCGCCACGGCTAAGAAATCAAATACCTATACCTACATTAATTAGCAAAACATTTTAATTGTACTATTTTTTTTATTTAGTAAATCTACTCTACTCCGAGGCGCCGAAAGGGATGAGCCGGAGTGAGGGCTGGGAGGAGTAGTCCCGGGGCCCGGCCTCTGGAGTGTTCAAAAAATAAGATTTTTTTATATTGTTAAGAAATATTTACATAAAAAAATGTTTTAACAAAAATTGAATAACACGCGCTTAGATCCACCTGAATAATTTTTCGGTGGTCAACTACTAAATCCGAGATGTTATGCATAAATTGGATTGTGGACCAAAACGTAAAGGTTTTGCTCAATTTTTTCTCATGAAAATAGTTTCAGCAGTTTTTTCGAAAAACGAAGGAAAATAGCATTATTTCATGCACGATTACAATAGTTTACCATTTTTAATAATTTGCCACTTTTTTATAATTTTTTAAAAATCTAAATTTTGTTATTCTTATTTTTTGATTTTTACAAAATTGAACGACTTAAGACACGCATGCCCATATGAGTTTCTCATGGCAATACTGGATGGAGCAGCCTGTCATACAAACAACACCTGATCTCTTTTAAATATTTGGAGCCTTATATCGATTATCGATCGCAAATTTAAAAAAAATGATATAACTATAATTCTCCCCTCCTCATATGATACCACTTATTTAAATAAATCTATTTCCACACAAAAAATATTACAATGCTGTAGGTTATAGAAAAAAATACTATCACAGATTAATATCTAGAGCCTCATTTCTGTAGCTGTGTCAGGACGAAAATGAGGCGAAACTTTTAAGAGACTATGTATTTTCGGGAGTTTACAGGTATACATTTGGAGGGTGGTTTTTTAAGAGGAATAAAATTTTTGGACCGAGACACCGCCCGCCAGGGGCACCAGCCCGGAGTGAGCCGAGCCTCGCGGAGCGTGCCGAAGGCGCTGCACGAAAAGCTCGTATATATATATATATTTATTTTATTTATATATATTCGTCGATTCCTACTATCTTGAAAACGGTTTGATATATTTTGTAGAAACAAACTTTTTTTAATCAATTTCAAGAACAAAGAAATAATCTAAGTTGGCGTCAACTAAAAAAAAACTTCGATTGATTTTTAGTGAATTAAACCAATTTTTAACAGGTGGGTTGAAGTAAATCAAACGGATGATCATAACAAAACAAGTTTCTCTGTATTAAAATATGAAGCACACTCTTTACCATATAATTCAAAGCAGAGTTGGTTAGTGATAAATGATAAATAAATATTTATTAAAATTCTAATTAAGAAAAAGGAGGAAAAAAATGTTTTTCTATGCCTCTGCTAAGGAAGAAAAAAAGTTTTAAATACTGCTGTGGAGAGAAGAAGGAAGCATTTTATTTGTTTCCATTATTGACCCCTTGAAACCCTGAAGAAGGAGGGAATGAATCCTCCGAAACGTCGGCTTGAAGGGAAATGAGGAAGGATTCCAATGAATTACACACTTATTTGATATGTGTTAATTTTTTCTTTCCTCACTACCCCTGGGCTGCCTTCTCATTACTTTCAATTATTGATTAAAAATGTTATATTAATAAATAAAATTACAATAGTTTGGCTCTCTTTATAAATTTAAAGGATGAGTTAGTTCTTTTTGCAGTCAAGATTGAAGTAAAAGTGAATAAAAGTTACAAGTGATATATTAATATTATCTTTATTTCAAGTAAAATGGTTGATTTCTAATTGTAGCCAGAATTAAATAAAATTGAAATAAAATTTTATTTACAAGGAGAAACAAAGAGGTTGTCCTCTGCTTGATGCAAATAAACATACACACATATACATCGAAATGATATATCTGTATATATATATATATATATATATATATATATAATTTATTTGTTTGAGACTATAGTTTCGAAGACTTGGTCTTCATCATCAGTCTTTTTTAATTATAAATTGTTTATTTGCATCAAGCAGAGGACAACCTCTTTTGTTTCTCTTTGTGAATCAACAACTCTGCTACTCTCGGCAAAAGCAAAAACTTTTCAATTAAAATTTTATTTATTTTTATCCAGATATTTGGACCTGCTTTAGCCATCATCAGGACATCGCTGAGGTTTCTATACACTGGAGTCCACACCTCTAAGGGATTTAAGGAAATTATTTAAGAGTTTAAGGCTGCTGAGAAGGGAGGGATGAGAATTTTTTATGAAAGAAAAGGGGACCCAGATATATCAATTTTGGAAACTACTGCAATAATTGTTTTAATTTTAGTAGTAAATTTTCACAAAGTTTTATTATTATATTACAAGTGAAAAATAATTTTATAGAAATTAAGAAATCCCTTTGGAATTTCAAAATATTTTTATCATACTTTGATAAAATAGATTCGAATATTTAATGAAATTTTTCATAATAAAGTTTTCTACTATATAATTCTAATAAAAACAACACATTATCATAAAATAATTAACTACAAATGATCTATAAGCATGAAGTGAAAAAGGAAAAGGCTGATTATCATGACAAAAAATCTCTTGGCGAAAATTGTCATTAAATATAATGTACTATCGATTTCTTGATTTTTCTAGAACATTTTTTCTATAACTATATATGTGCGAGTGCGCTGACCTATCATCAATTTAAATAAATATGTCCCTATTGACCTCATCGTAATCATATTTGAAGGTAAACAAATTTTAAAATATCTCATTTAATAATTTTTATAAAAAAAAAAATAAAACCGACTTCAAAAAATAAATGCAACAAATAAACTAATGATAACTTAAAAAATAAAATAAAAATCCACTAAAACGTATAAAATAATTATCTTATTTAGTTACAACTAAACGACGAAATATTAACATGAAATTACTTTTTGAAGTCGGTGCCAAACAAACTATACCTATAAGCGAGCGTACCCGCCAAACGTACTAAGTAAGATCCGTCAAGTGCGATTCATAAAATGTATATGTTTGGCACCGACTTCAAAAAGTAATTTCATGTTAATATTTCGTCGTTTAGTTGTAACTAAATAAGATAATTATTTTATACCTTTTAGTGGATTTTATTTTATTTTTAAGTTATTATTATTTTATTTGTTGCATTTAAGTTTTTTGAAGTCGGTTTTATTTTTTTTTATAAAAATTATTTTTATTTTTCTCTTTTTAGTGATGTTATTAATAGTGACTTAATATAATACCTTGCATGCATCTCGTAAGAGAAAGCGTCAGGCGAATGAATCAGAAAATGATAATAAAATTCAATTCATAAATATAGAAATTATCTCGAAACGTTTGCGGGTTTTAAATGAATGTTATAAGATTTTTTTATAAAAGATTTTATTTATCATAATTTCGATTATTTGCTCATAAGAATTGGAGATTTACGTTATTTCGTCGTTGATCATATCATCAGAACTTGACCAAATTAATATGGCACCATCCCTAAGATACCCCCTTTCCAATAAAAAAGAATCATCGAAATCGGTTTATAAACAAAGAAGTTAGGCCTGAACAAACCTAACAAAAAAGGTCTAATACCAATGAAAAAAACGGGACCAATCGGAAGCTAGACTGAACCCAATGCAATATTTTTTTCAAAATCGGTTCACAATTGGCGGAGATATGAGGTAACATAGACACAAAAAAAAAATCAGTTCGAATAGAGAACCTCCTCCTTTTTTGAAGTCGGTTAAAAATGGAATGTTTTTGTATATTTGGCCCTGCAAAATTTTGAAATCGAATTTTCTATGACTTGAGTGAAATTTTTATAACTGTTTAAATACCAATAAGTCGGGAGGATTTCATCAGTAGTATTAAGCCAAATGCCGGGAAATTAAAAGTTTGGCAATTAGGTTCGACTCCCGAGGGTACGATCGTTTATAAGATGAAATAACATCTAATAAGTTCTTTAATTTGGAATTTAAAATCTTAGTAATAAATTTAATTTAAACTTAAATTTTTTGTTCAAACTTTATTCAATTTTATTGTTATTTTAAGAATAATTAATAATAGGTCTGATAGATATGATGTGTAGAATTATAATGATGGTACTAATCTGATTCGAATCGTTTCCGCTTTCTATCATCCTCAATTGTAATTATTTTTTGTAATGGTCTGTTGAATAATAAAATCTTTGTATAGTTAACAGATGTAGTGAAAATGATTTATCAATATATTATTTCTAAATGGGTAATTATAATTATTTTTCATTATGAACTTTGTCTGGAATTCACATTATTTATTTATTCTATTTTATTTCCGCATTGCTTTTGAAATTTAATGTACCATCTGATGAATGAATTGTATTAATAATAATAACCATCATAAAGTTCAATAGAATTTATATATAGTTGACACAATTGTAGAGAAGTTATATTTAACGAAAAAATATATAAGTAAATAAATAAAATTAAATAAATTGTGGATTTTCAATGCGGATGCTTTTCACTGGACCAGCAACCAAACAACTAATTCATTTTCAAGTTAATGATGCAATAAAAAAAAAATAAAAAAAAAATACACATTTAAAAACAAACTCTTTTCTCAGTTAGAAGTCATACCATTATCTATGTTTATTATTTTATCCTTCGATTATTACGATTTTTTGTGGCTTTTCGGCCTTTCTAGCTATAAGCCAATTTACGATAGTAATTTTTTTTTTAATTTGTCTCTACCCTGGGGTCAGATTTTAGCCGGATGCCTCGAGTCGGATTAGAACCCGAGTCCACTTGGTTAGCAGGCTGGAACTCTAACCTCTAGCCTAACCCGACCCCAATTATTACGATTAATTACAACTAAAAAGCAAGGTATATTGGCGAAAACTATATGAGTGACATCTCTTTGAGCCAAATAGAATTAATATTTACATGTTGGTAATGGTGTAACGAATTTAATCCTCCTAAAATCTGCTGGCAGAAATTTATCGGGGAAACAATCTCTATTCTCCCACGAAAATAATACATTTACTTCCTCGTTAACTAGCGCCTCTGATTTTCGTCAAAACCTAATAATTATTGATTTTTTTATATTATTTATGTGCTAGTCCACCTACACGAAGTCAAGCCATTTCGGTTTTTTTGTCTACGAGTCGACCAGTCACATCTGGAAATCGTAATTTTAATCATGCACCAGAATGAACTTTGTACGGTATATTTCGTTTTATAGTTATCGTGGATATCTGTATAGAGGCAAACAGAAAAAAATTATAGCTGAAAATGATTTTTTTCAGCATTTCAGACATTTCTAAACATATTAAGTAAAAAAAAATCGAGCTAATTCAATACATCGCGATGGATGTCCGGGTGATGCATCGTCCGGAAGGCAGGCTTAAATCAATTCACGAAAATCAAGTATAAATTAATTTTCAAATTTTATTTAATATACACCTTAAATTCCATTATTTTATGTTAATAAATATCTACATAATTTTTATGATATTCTGAATAATATTCTTACAAAATTATTTTTTTGACTACATTCTCGGCTAAAAAATTTATTTTTACTTAAAGAAAGTGGTGTAGGTTTTAGGTGAAACATGATATTAATTAATATAGTAAAGGGTGTGTAGTCTCACAGTGAATGAAATAAAACTCAAAGAGGTTTATACAAACTCAAAATATTTCGGATTATTAGTCCATCATCAGGAGTTTAGAGGTTAAGTCAAGTTAGGACTTATAAACTCCTGATGTTGGACTAATAATCCGAAATATATTGAGCTTGTATAAACCTCTTTGAGTTTTATTTCCTTCAATTGTGAAACTACACACCCTTTACTTTATTAATTAAAAATTTATGGTCAAATGCCTATCTCCATCTTTATTCTAAACTTATAAGAGGTAATAATCTTCGACTATTTGAATAATTCAGATTAATTTCTATTAAATAGGTGAACTGTACTTTTTCGATTATTCTACGATTGGGCAAAAGTAATTTATGGATGTTTTAGGAACATATCATATAAAGAGAGGCAACTGACAAGTCTGGGCAGGCACAATACCGATCAAACAGGCTAATTAAGAAAGCATCGAAATGGAATAATATATAAAGTGTTAAATAGGAATGAAAAATGTTAATAATTTTAAAATTTCCATATGAAAAAATTAAAGAAATATTAATCAAATCATATTCTAGAGAATATTAGGACCATATGAAGTAATATAATTAACATTATGACATTTAATTAATAAATTAATCGATCGAGATTATAAAACGAATTTTTTTAGAAATCAATTTCTCAGTAGAATTTTCGTAAAAAAAATGAACCACCACATAACCCCGATTAACAATATAACGTCCCCCACTCGGTTGGCCAAGGCCGTTAGTATTCCAGCATTAAAGGCTTTGGTTCTTAGCGTTAAAATTTTTATAGAAAATCAAGCGAGATGTTTAAGTATTTAATTCGAGATGTTATGGATTATATCTATAATATTATGTCATAAAGGATGTTTTACTCTTTCGGGAATGTCAAAAATGCAATCCGGGCACTTGGTATGTCTTCGGAAGTGTAACCAGCGGGGTATCAAGAAAATCACGGTTAGTTTGCCATAAGAAACGGTTTGCCGTTTCCGTTACTCATCACATGAGCCCTGTCCTTGGGGGGGGGCTTCTGACCCTCCCAAACCCCCTCCCACGTGGCTACGGCCCTGGTGTAACCACATCTGACGTATCTTTTTTCACTCAAAGAATCGACCTTCATCATTAAACAATTTCGCGGTCACTTGATTCTAAATTTTTTTGATAATCAAAATAGTATATTTTTAGCTGTATGTTAAGATAAGTGTCCGCGAAATTTTCAAATGATTAAGATCAATTATTTGAATGAAAAAATTTTACGCGTCCTAAATGTCGTATATGTGGTTATGCATTAGTGGGGAAGTGCCCGGATTGAATTTTTGGAATTTTGGTACAATTCCCGAAAGAGCGAATTGACATAATTAAAAAAAAATTCATTACACCTCGAATTTAATAGTTGTCCATTGACCATCTTTCGCCGTTATTTACGCCACTGGGCTGGCTCTACATAGATCTATCCAAGGACACAGAAAGCTGGTGAATCTCTATATTTCGATGACATCAAGGGACTAAGATTCCATCATTGCACAAAAGTTGTAAAAGTTTCAATTCTAAAAAATCACTATATTATACTAAAACTCAACTTTTATGTTAGACATAATAAACTCGATATTTCATTTCGGAAAACTTTAGTCGTTAACGTTTTATTTGACTAAGCCTGGAACGAAAAAAGAATTTCGCGTGAGTCAGCTCTATAGCTGAAATAGATGGATCTGTTTAATCTAATTCATATTAATGATCCGGTTTTGAGTTGGACCAAGAGTTTCACTCGTTATATTATACATAAGCGCCCGTGGAAGATCATAAAAAAGACCAAGCTGCCAAGTAAGATTTCATTTCCACCTTTCTCTCTCTTCTCCTTTGCAGACGAAAACTATTCCTCACTCTTTCTTTTATTTTTTAGAGAGCTACTCTTAAATAAATACAATTTTGGTTTAATTATATTATTTAATGTTAACAGTTTTTTTCTTCTGTTCCTTAATAAGAGCAATACTTTAATAATGGAATGTGAAAATATAACGTTAATATTTGCATCATTTTTTTGTCGTAATTCATTAAACTATATCATTAAATATTTCAGAGTTAAAAAAAATTGAATAATATTAATTTATATAAAGGTGAAACATCATAGTTTTAGGAAATATATATAATCAAATATGTAAATTTTTTCAAGGACCGTTCATCAAATTATATTTTATATTCATAATAAACCGTTTGTTGACATCCCCGAGTTAAAATTCAAAATAAATCATCTGAACCGTTTTGGATTTCCTAAAATCACTAAAAAGAGAAAAATAAAAATAATTTTTGAAAAAAAAATCGACTTCAAAAAATTAAATGCAACAAATAAAATAATAAGAGCTCAAAATCAAATAAAATGCACTAAAAGGTATAAAATAATTATCTTATTTAATTAGTTACAACTAAACGATAAAATTATTACATGAAATCACTTTTTGAAGTCGGTGCCAAACAAACTATATAAGCGAGCTTACGCGATGTTGCCTTCATTTACACGCCAAACGTACTAAGTAAAATCCGTCGAGTTCGATTCATAAAATGTATATTTTGGACACCAATTTCAAAAAGTGATTTTATGTTAATATTTCGTCGTTTAGTTGTAACTAAATTAGATATTTATTTTATACCTTTTAGTTTATTTTATTTGATTTTTGAGTTATTATTCTTTTATTTGTTGCATTTAATTTTTTTAAAGTCGGTTTTATTTTTTTGAAAAAAATTATAAAATTAAATTTTATTTAAAAATTGTTGTTTATATAATTTGAAAATAAATACAATTATGAACTACTGCTTCAGAGCACTTAAAAAATAAATCTGCTTTATATAGCCTATACAATATAACAAATATTTATTACTAAAAGATAACTGGAACTACTCAGTGACGTAACTAGGCATCTGCAACAGATGGACCCGCACAGGGCCCAACCTCTAGAGGGATCCTGAAAAAGTCACAAAGATAGAAAATTACGTAATAAAATAGTGACAAATTAAATTGCTGAAAATTAAAATAATAAAATTAAGTTCTTACAAAAAACAAATTACACTACTTGTTTTATTAATGTCTATATAATAATTTTCAAGGTTATAAAGAAAATCAATTGATTTGATCTATTATTATATTAATTTTGTATTAAATTGTAGAGAAACGCCAGTAAATTGAAATAAATCTTTTCAACCCGCGTGTGGGATACTTTTCATTCATTATTTTATTATTTACATCAAATCAGCCTTTTCAAATTTATATCATTGTTTATATATGACGGGGTGTGAAATAACGCAGATAATTCAATACAATTTACTTTAATGAAAATCATTCTATACAAAAATGATATCTAAAAGTTAAATCATGTTTCTATGTACTTTGAAAATTGAATGGTGTAATGTTATTGATAAATAATATATACCTACTCATATAATAACATCAAAACAAAAAAGATATAAAAATGTTGTTTTAGAACTAGATTTTTTTGTTGGTGTTGTTTTCTCTAACGTAAGAGAGAGGATTTCAAAAGATTACATTATCTTATTACCCAAGACTGGTGAAATTTATAAGACACGAATTTCTTTAAAATAATTTAAATTTAGTAATTTTGAATATTGCTGTTACGACTTTGCTATGCATAATTAAAATGAACAAATGGACAATGTATAATTAAGTTATAAAAAGAAAACAACTTTTATTTCTTGACAATGGCAATGTTTCGAGCTGAAACAAACTTCAGAACTTTGTAAATAAAAAGTTACAATTGCCAAAAATAACGATAAGAAATGACATCTATCTTAATTTTTAATCGACAAAAATCATCAAATGGCCCATTTAAGGGGGTCGCCGTTTTAAAGTTAATTAAATTTAAAAAAATTTAGCCTAATTTTACCCAAGAAGATTTTTGAAGGAATATCTCACATTTATAAAAATTTCAAAAAATTTGATTCTTCCCAAAATAATGATTCGATTAAAAATTTAATTTTTGATTTTGGGGAAAATGAATAAGGTAAGAAGACTAAAAATGAAATTTTAATGGCTTTTGGTGCGTATTGGGTATGTTAATTTTTAAAGGAGGATGAATAAAATTCAATTGCTTCTTTCCAGAGCCCTAGGCCTAGGAAGAGGTGCCGTAGTGATCTCGAAATATCTGGATTAACCACTTGAATTAATAAAAATTACTGGAAAGAAGCAATTGAATTTTATTCATCCTCATTAAAAAAAACGCCATAAAAAGAAGATTAGCTAATGTAAATCTTGAGATTACCCAGTCTAAATCTATAGGGGAGAGGTAGCATGAAAGAGACATTTTTGCTGTGGAGGCTCTAGCAAATAAATAATATAACATTTTAAAGAGGTAAAAATAGAATTAAAAACTTCAATTTATTGGTTATCGAAATAAAATATAATAAAACACAGTCAATTGTTCTTAGTACTATATTTTCGCATTTAAAAAAAAAGTGTATTTTGACCCTTTCAAAAATGGGTTGTATTGAAAGGGACATGATCATTTATGAAAGGCACAGCGCGTTAATATAAGGAAATCACCGTAAACTTTGCTACACACATTCTAAATATTAGAAAGCACGTATATAATTAGCTATCTTTAGTTTAAAATCACATCTTTGAAAGTAATTAATAGCATATTGGTTTAAATTTCTCATCTTAAATGATAATTAACATGAAAATAAACATTTACTTTCATATTATTAAAAAACAAAACAGTCATAGTTCTTTTAATAGGAATGATTATGTTTTAAAATAATTGTTTTTTCTATATGGTAAAAAATAACAATTTTTTATGAAATACTAGTCATGAAATGGACGTCCCTTTCATAACCGTTTGTTGTGTCCCTTTCATAACTATCATCAAACACAAATTAAAAACATGACCACAAAATGTACAATTCTAAATCTGCATTCTCGTATCTGCATGGATATCACCAATTATAAACAACGCTAAACTGTTTCATTAACAGTTTAGAGTACTGGAAAAAACATTTATAAAGAAGAGCCAAAAAAATAATTTGGTACACGATTCCAAACACATGCACGTCACCCGTATCCATGAAATGATAGTAGTGTGAAATAAGATGTCAATATATGTACTTTGGGGTTGCTACAGAACAAAAATAATTTCGATCTAAGACGACCTTTATTTAGCGAGTTATTTGAATTGTCCCTTTCAATACGTGTCCCCTTCATGCCACCACTCCCCTAGTTGTTTTACAATTTCTAAGATTTAAATAAAAAAACTCAATCTTGAATGGACTATTATTTCACGACATTAGATTTATGGGGACACACTTAATAAATATATGTATTTATTTTTTAATAATAAGGAATGCATATGTAATTTCCTATTGACATTTGTGCATGAGAAAGTTTCTTTATCCAACACGTCTTACACTAATATTTATTTATTATCTAACAAACAAGAATAGAATAATAAAACATGTTTAAAATTAATAATTAATTAATATAAATATCTAAAGGGAAATTCCTACGAGAACAACTGAAACGGGATTCCACTCAGTTCGATTCAAACGAAATGAATGCAGACAGACAGACAGACACCGATCTAGATTTCTAATATGTTCAGTTTCTCTCTCACTCTCTCCCCCTCTATATATTTGTCTATTTACTAAATAAGGAATGTTGTTGATTTTGAAATGTTTGTTTTTTGAGAGAAACCAGGAATTAAACAATCAATCTCGGATACATAAAAATGTACCTAATGTCGTATCCTATCTCCAATTATATAGAGTTTAAAATTCCTCATTAAAAAAAAATAGAATTTACTGAATAAAATTGTAAAATTTATATGAAAGGTGTCGTAAAAAAGAAATTGTAAAAACAATCTGACATATTTATTTTTTATTATAATTAATTTTCATAATTTCTACATTTTTTGGTTTTTAAAGTATATATATTACACTTTAATTAAAAAAAAAACATTAAATAAGATTAATTCTAAAATAATAAATAAAGTTGGCAGAAAAATATTTTATTTATTTATTTGTTTTATTTGGATGACTTCGGATACATAGTCCATTTAGCATTTGGCCAATTACTAAAATGAAGGGGTAAATTTTATAGGTTAAATTCACGTCTAGTAAAAATACAATGACCACATTAGGATGCTGAAATTTGGTTTGATGATAAACTTTGAGGTAATGATAATGATAAAGAGAAAACCTTCCTCTTTCAATTCCTAAAATGAAAGAGAGTGAAGTTTTTATGTTAATTCTTATACTATATAATCAAAATGTCAATAATTTTATTAAATAACGTTTGGCCAATGCTATCACTTCTGTTTAGATCAAATTGTTCCCTTTTTAATCCCACTTTTTTAGGCACACGGAGCTTCAATAAAAGAAAAAAAATGAAATAGCTAAAAAATATGGTCTTAAAACGTCGTGTTTCTATTTAAATGATAAACAGAACCTCCCGAATTCATAAGGAGCAACACCTAAAAGCCATCTTGTCCAAATTCTAAAATTATGTATTACTTAATATTTATTATATTTATTAAAATACCATCTGGATATTTCGAGATGTGGTCTGAAGAAATCCATTAAGCATAGAATTTGAGCATAGAATCCAAAATGAAGATATACAAAACGACTGTGAGGCCTATTACAACTTATCTATTTAATCTTCAAAAACGCAAAAAACCAAGCAGTTTCTGAGAACAACAAAAATGAAAACATTAAGATCTAGAATTGGTGTCACATTATGGGATAGGTTAAAAAACAAAAATGTGCGGGACCATTGCAATATACAGGAAATAAATAAATGGATCCGAGTGTGTCAAAAAGAACGCAGCAACCGCGTCGACAGAGCCAGCTAGAAACGGCTATTGAGAATAGCCAGGAATGGAAAACCAGCAGCAGTGAGACCTAGAGGCAGACCGCCGAAGAGGTGGGCTGGGAGCTGGGAATCCTCCTCCACAGAGACCTGAGGAACTGTGAAGAAAAACAGGCTAATAACCTACAATAAAAGAAAAAGAAGAAGAAGATTAAAATACGCAATAAGGTTGAAGTTTGCAGTTTTTTGCAAAAAATCGCAGTTTTACCTTCATAAAATGAAAACCACTGATCCGAAAACTTGATTTTTCTCTCATTCTCTAGTAAATTTTATTGACTTGGACGTTTACTTGGACGACTTTTTCGATAAAACTCTTATATTTATAGATATCCAGCATTTTCCATGACGCTTTTGAGGATTCGGATCATATCCTGTCCGGAAAATGTAGGATATCTATAAATCTAAGAGTTTTATCAAAAAAATGGTACAAGTAAACGTTCAATTCAATAAAATTTCTTAGAGAATGAGATAGAAATCATGTTTTTAGAATGAGTGTTTTTCATTTTATGAAGGGAAAACTGTGATTTTTTAAAATAATTGATCATTTTCTGTCATGGAAAATGCTGGATATCTATAAATATAACAGTTTTATAAAAAGTGGTCCATATAAATGTTCAAGTAAACAAAATTTACTAGAGAATAAGACAAAAATAAATTTTCATGAATGAGTAGTTTTCATTTTATGAAGGAAAAACTGCGATTTTTTGCAAAACTGTCAAGAAAAACAGGCTAATAACCTACAATAAAAGAAAAAGAATATTAAAATACCAACAAATATACAATAGTGTAATTGTCTGTTTGTATATATTTGTAAGTTTTGATAAATATATTAAACATTCAACCTCATTGCGTCACAGGTTCCATTAAAGAATTAAGATGAAACTTTGTTTAAATTGTAGAAAATTTAATCTAGTTTAAAAATGTATAGTAGTCTTTGTCGAAAACGTGCTCCTTCAAGGTCAAAATAGGGAAAAATCGAAAAAAGTACGAGTTTTATGGATATTCAAAAGTGATCCCGGAGGCTGTTTTTTGACAAGCGCTAGTACCGGTTCTACTCAACCTAAATGAAATTGTTTTCATTTTACGAGTAATTTAAAGAGATTTAATTTATCTAATAGACATTTTTTGATTTGATAAGCCGTTTTAAAGTTATTTCAGCTTAGATGGACGGGCAAGGCTTTATTGGGCAGCTATTGAGAATAGCCCGGGGTGGAAAACCAGCAACAGTGAGACCTAGAGGCAGACCGCCGAAGAGGTGGGCTGGGAGCGGGTAATCCTCCTCCACAGACACCTAAGGCACTGTGAAGAAAAACAGGCTAATAACCTACAATAAAAGAAAAAGAAGAAGATTAAAATACCAACAAATATATACAAACTTACAATTACAGTAGTGTAATTGTCTGTTTGTATATATTTGTAAGTTTTGATAAATATATTAAACATTACATAATGTGGTTTATTTCATAAAGTTTTAATTCAACCACCTTTAATCAATTTATAAAAAATTCTTATAGAAATTTTCATTTTTAGAAGATTAAAATTCCTTATTAAATGAAGATCAGCGGACGTTACGGTCACTAATTTTATGAGTGACGTTTGAATTGGCGTGTGGCGCTGCATTCTTTTTTTTGTATGTATTGAAAATAATCCCAATTTATATATTGTATTTTATACAATTCAAGAGCATGGAACAATTTGTTTGTTTTTCTAGAGTGGAATGTTTTCATCTTTCTTTGACTCGTGACATCCTTCAATTCTTTAAAACTCAATTTCACAAATTGCGACGTCTTCAATGCAGCCCATGAATTTTTTAACCCGGAGGCATTTTTTTTTTCTAGATGCAAATGTCACTTTTCACTTTATTGGGCTTTTTGTCGTTAACATAAAGAAATAAAAATGAAAACAAGTTGGATTTTCTTAAAGTAGAACAAAAAATAAATAAATAAATAGATAAAATAAAAATAAAATTCCAAACTTAAAACTTACCATATATGCATGAAAGGCATCCGCGAAATAAAAACTTCAAGGGGCGCCAGGGGGTAGGGGGGTGGGGGCAAGACTTAAAATTACACTTATATCAAAAATGTTTTTTAATAGTTAAATTGTATGTGCTTTTTTACCAGATTATAGAATTCACCATTCCATGATTACATCATTTTGAAAACACTTGCATAATGAAATAAATTTATTATATTGAATGTAATGAAAGGCAGCCCAGGGGTAGTAAGGAAAGAAAAAATTAACACCATATCAAATAAGGTGTAATTTATTGGAATCCTTCCTCATTTCCTTTCAAACCGATGTTTCGGGGGATTCTTCCCTCCTTCTTCGTTGTTTCAAGGGGTCAATGAATGAAAGAAATAAAATGCTTCCATTTCATTCATTGACCCATTGAATTGGAGGGAAGAATCCTCAGAAACGTCGGTTTGAAAGGAAAGGAGGAAGGATTCCAATAAATTACACCTTATTTGATATGGTGTTAATTTTTTATTTCCTCACTACCCCTGGGCTGACTTCCATTACATTCAATTAAAAGTTCTAGCAGTCCGTCTCTCTCCAGAGAAAATTTCGTTGCAAAAAAATGTATTATATATTTTATATTTTTATTCGATCCGGGGGGAGGGGAGTGCCCCCTTTGCTTCACCCTTCCCTGTGGACATTGATGGCTTTAAGTTAATATACAAGATTTACCATCTTACATAATTTAAATCAATATTTACTAGCGCGTCTCAGTTACCGTATTTTGAATTAATTTGTATATCTTGTGACAGTGTAATTAGTATTTTGTAATTCGTCACCCAAATACATTGTCCATTCCTGCTTTTAATACTATATTTTTCTAAATGTGTTTGTTGTTAACCTTTAATTACATTAATCAACGATTTTGTGTTTTATGTATACATGTTTAATTATCGCTAGATAATTAATTAACTAATATACACGAAATAGAGATGTATGTATATATATGATTTAATTTCTTTTCAACGCAACTATAATCTTAAAACCTGAGTTATTTATTAGGATTAATGAGCTTTGTTTGTTATCTATAAATCGGATGCGCGCTGTTAGAGCGTCAAATTTTAAACTCGAATAATTCAAAAAATATTTAAAATGCCTAAAGGTGGCTACACACGTAACTGCGAACTTGACAAGTATGCATGCATGATCAATCTTTTTGCACAAGTACGGTAAATTTCCCTGCGGCACCACACGGTACAAGTATGCTTGAACAAGCGCCACTTTGCTCTTGGACGATGATGAGCACGGGGCTGCTTTTTGCCTTGTCCATAAGAGAAAAACGCAAAAGAAGAAAAGTGATATGTGGTGTAAAGAGTGGTTTATGAAAAGAAAAAAGTATTTCCATATTAATTTACTGAGTGAATTGAAGATATATCCGCGTGATTGGTATAATTATCATGATACACTGATGATTTAATTCGCCAAAGACATGGTTGATTTTTGTATTCAAGAATAAACTCTTCGAGTAATTATCGGTTGACTTTATTCAGATCGCTAGACATGATAATTCATCTGGAACTCACTCACGAACAGTGACGTAGCCAGAAAATTTCCATGGGGGGGGGGGGGGGCCGCCAAACCACAAAGCAAAATATTTAGAGGGAGTTTTTTTTTATTAAAAGAAATAGGTAGGTACTTCAAGAAATTAAAAAATAACATTTTTCTTGATTAAAAATATGAAATATATTTAATTACGGAAAGTTTGCCATAAGTTTGCCGTTACTCATCGCATGAGCCCTCTCTTGGGGGGGGGGGGGGGGGGAAAGTTCTGACCCACCAAGCACTTGCCGACTGCATAAGTTAAATACTTGGGCAAAATACCTTCAAACGCTAAAGCATACTTGTGCAAAAAGATTGATCATGCATAATTGTCAAGTTTGTAAAAGTTATGTGTGTAGACACCTGTGTTAGAAGATTTTCATGAAACATAAACAGTTTAAAATTCTACATTTAACTGGTACTAAGGTCAAAAAGCTCAAAAATATATTCAAGATGTTTAAAATTTTAATATATTTTTATTAACTTAGGAACTCGTTCTTCCAATATATTTAATGATGTTTTCTTACTTTACCATAAGAAATAGTCTGGTGAACTAATGTATGAAACAAGTTATATTTTTTATATAATTTTTTCGGAAATTTTGAAAAACGGTCTAAGCCAGGGTGTCGAACCTTTTGGACTTAGACGGGCCACTTATGAAGGAAAAAATTGTCCCTGGGCGCAGATAAAATATACTAATTCTACCGATTTTGTTGATCAAAAAAGATAGTTGTTAATATTAAAAAATAAAAAAAATTATTGATTGTTAAAATAAATTCAAATCTTTTTATAAAACAATTAAGTTTATAATTAAACCCAAAAATTTCGGGAGAATTTCTACCTTTCTCAATGAAAATTTTTCAACTAAGACTAGCTAATAAAAAAGTGTTTTTTTTAATTGAAATTTTATTATTTCATCGTCCATTTTATAATTATATATTTTTACTAATCAAATATAAAAAATTATCATGAAAAATATGTGACATGCAAAAAAAATGTATATAACTCAGAAACGTTTTTAGATAAAAGCTAAAATTTGGTGCATTGTAATGCAAAATACATAATTGGGTACCATTTTCAGCTCAGAACTAAAAAAAGTTATAGTTAAGAAAAAGTTTTACTTTAATTTAATTGCTCTCTCGGGAAAGGTTTTCAGGTAAAAAGCTAAAATTTGGTGCATTCTAAGATATTTGCTTACGAATTTTCAGCTTATTAAATAAAACCTTTCAAGATTGGAATTTTGTAATTTCATAAAACGCATTTAGTTAAAAAGCTAAAATTTGGTGAATTGTAAGATATTTGCGTACCAATTTTCAGCTCACTAACTAAAACCTTTCAAGATTAGCATTTAGTACTCTCAGAAAACGTTTTCAGGTAAAAATTTAAAATTTGATGCATTATAAGATATTTCCGTACCAATTTTCAGCCCAATGATTAAAACCTTACAAGATTGACATTTTCTACTCTCAGGAAACGTTTTCAGATAAAAGCAAATGAAAATAATATGTATCTTATAAATTGATATTTATTTTTTATGTAATTGATATTTTTTCATCAGAGAAAATAAATATTCGAAATATTCGAGAAAACATTTTTTTCCGCCAATACGTCTCAACTTGTTCATGCGTGTCTAGACTCGTTTGAAATAGTCTCGAGTTTTTATCATTAAAAATTCTATTAAATATTTTTAATTGGAAATAAGCAAAACGGGCAATTCTAGAGCAATTGACTACTGATAGTATCTAGACAGGCCTGGCCAACCTGAATTGCACCGCGGGTTGGCCAGGACTGGTCTAAACAATGTTGGTAAAGAAAATTGAGCGAAATCCTAAAAAAATTATGATTTAATTCACTCACCTAGTGGCCCCCCCCCCCCCCCCCCACGCCTAGATCCGGTCCTGAATTTAATTATTAATTTAATTAAAATATGAGACTATCGAAAAGCTGGTAGATAAATCTCCAATTACTTCATATTCAGATAAATATATGTTTTCTTTTAAAAGCCAATCTTTTATCGTTTAAACGTTCGGAAACTTGTAATCTTTAACTGCATATAAAAAGATCTGGTTATTTTTTTAGTAAATTCAACGATTCAAGATATAAAAAACATTTAGTAATAAAAAATACATTTAATTTTCAGAATCGAAGTTTATTCGGTTTCGGAAAGAATTTATTTATAACAAAATTTATTAAACATTTAAATTTATAGCCATGTCAGAAAAGCAAATGGAAATCGGTGGATAAATAAACTCACTAAGTGAAGTCCCATGGGGACAAGTAAAAAGAAACCGAATAAGAATGTCATTCATGGATCAAGCTATAAAGATTGATAAAAAATAAAACAAGAAGATCATAAAAAGGTAAAATAAAATTTATGAGAAAAACGGTATAGGATTTGATTAAATATATGGTATTTATTAAAATAAAACAATAAACAATATGTTTGAAACCGTTCTTTTGAACAAATGACTAAACAGATTGGAAACATAATAGTGAATGCTGAAACTTGGCAAAAGTTTATTAATACAAACTTTCGAGGTATTTTTCTAGTAAATAGTTACTGTGGTTTTTGCAAATTTCTGAAACTAGGAGAAAAGTCATATAACATATTTTTTTTTCTGCTGGTATCCGTATTACCCTCAACAATTTAAAAAAAGACGTTCATGGAAAGTTCTTTCTAGTATCATGTGTTTTATTTCCAAAAAGAAAAATCGTAAAGATTTCGAGATTTCAGGTGAAAAATTCAGAAAATCGTAATAAAATAAAATCGTTATATAGAAAATCTTGAATGGATTTAGCTAATGACTAAAAATTTATAGAAAAGTTCCTATAAAAAAGCTGGTCGTTGTGGCAAGTTTAAGATTTAACACTTTTTTTCTCCAAATTATAAAAATATATTTCTTTTTTTTCTTTTTAAAGGTTTGATCTCAAATATGAGTAGATATGTTATAAATCAATTTAATTGTAATTTGATTTATTAATCACAATGAAAAATCAACTGTCAAAATTGAGATAATACCATAGAAGCATAATGTTTCAAACTATATAGTAACTATATATTGCCTATATAGCAACTATATAGTACAACTATAACTATATAGTGCATATATAGTAACTATATAGTACAACTATAACCATATAGTGCATATATAGTTACTATATAGTGCATATATAGTTACTATATAGTGCATATATAGTTACTATATAGTGCATATATATTTGCTATATGGTGCATATATAGTTACTATATAGTTACTGTATAGTTTGAAACATTGTGCTACTAAAGGTATTTTTAAAAATATATATAAAAATCATCACTAAAAAATAAAATTGGAAGAAAATTAATTTTTCAAGACTCATTAAACTTTCTGTGCTTTTTTGTCTGTTAACTGTTTGAGTTTAAAGTTTAAACTTGCCCCAGAAGAGTAAATTGTTTATTTAAACTCATTTGCCTAATAAAATATGCTAAAGCACTTTCAAAGCTCGGAATCAATTTTTTTCTTATTTATTTCTTAAAGCCGGAATCTCTGAAGCTAGAAATGTCAAAATTTAATCAGTATTTTGTTTTAGAAATATACATATTTTGGAACCAGAACGAACTTTCAACGAGATTCCGTTTTCTTTCCTAAGTTATCGTAAACTAATCAATAATATACATATATATATAATTTATATCACAAAATATAATTTCATTGTCTCAGAAAATATGCTTATAAAAGCGAGTCCATAACCAAAAAGTTTTAAATTAAATTTTAGATGAATATTTTGACATGGAAAATCTTAAATTGGTGAGTATATATTTCATGGCTGTTGTGTTGTCTCCGTCTGCTTTTATTTCCTTGTCTTTCGCAATTAATAGTTAATCCGTTGTGTGTATTATCTCTAGGTTTAGAATGTGTCTCAAGGGAGCTTGTCTTTTATTAGAGCGTGAATGGATTCTCCCAGATCTTAAGTTGGTGTCTACTATGCTCGGTTGATTATAGTCAGGCTTTGGAAGCTTTTCAAATTTCAGAATCATAAACAAGAGACACTTTTTCACTATAAAATAAAGGTTTCTCATGAACAATGAAAACGTTTTAAAAGTATTTAATCTCATTGATGATAAGAAAATTATGTGATAAAATTGTTATAAATCTACAATATTCAAATATTATATTATAGAAACGTACAGTCAACAACCTTGTCATGTTCAAAGAACCATTTACAAAGGATAACCGAATTTAAGCAGGATGTAGCGTGGTTTGTTCTGGTTAGGCTGACTCTCATCTTTGACTATGAGCTATTTTCCATTATCCCAGTTGTGTTGAGAGCGTTTCTTTGGAATTGAATGGAAAGGCTTAAAGAGAGATAATGGAATTTTCGACCTTCTATCTGCCCGAAAAACGCCATGGCTATACAGTATACACTTAAAAGTATACAACAGCGTATTGACAGTATAGGCAGAAGTTAGTCAATAAAAAAATGCGTTGTGAACTAAAATAAATAAATCGGTTCGATTCAAAAATTAAAATCTAGAAAAAAGAGAAGACAGAAGTATTTACGACTCGGTACCCATTTTCAAATTTTGGTGTTTTGGCAATTTTTTGTCTGCTAGCTGTTTGAGCTAACAAACGCTCAGACTTGTAATTAACAGACAGCTAATTAATGTATTTTCAGCTCATTTACTAAAAATATTCAAGAACTATTAATTTAGATATGAAATATTTTCTGATTTCTTGAATTTTTCACCCAGAAGTTCTCAACCTAAAAAGTTCAAAATTTAATCCTTCTTGGTTTTGTAAATAAAAACATTTTGACAGCAGAACGAAACTTCTGTTTTTATATTATTTTACATTATTTTTATATTATTTTATATTATCGTGGGTATCGGTATTATTAGACAGACAGATAGAAAATCATGCCTTTCAGATAGATTGCTACTTCTTGAGAATGTATATTTTCAGATCTATAGTGAATCAAGCTTATTTTTCGAGTTTTGAAATTTTTATGCTAAAGTGGAATTATAACATTTAATTTTTAAACGCCTATACTTATTTATTTTATAATAAGTTTTAAGTGTCTCGGATAAAAATATAATAAATAAATTATAAACTCTATTTGAATCAGAATAGTCTATGTTAAAACACATTTAATCAACTGTAGAGCTCATAGAATGAGACTATAGCTTTTACTTTATTCCTTATGTCGTTTTTTTTTTTTTTTTTTTTTTTTAATGAAAATGATGAGAAAAGGAGTTACGCTAATAAGCCATATAAGGCCTGGGTTGGCCCCTCCATCATGAAAAGAAGAAGAGGAAAGAATTTTATGGACTGGGCGGGGGTCGAAGGTATCTGTGGATACGAGTCTTAAACAGCTGAAGGTTATGACGCGGGAAAGATGGTGGCAGGGACCGAGTTCCAGTCTCTGGAGTTCATAGGGATAAAAGAGTTGGCCAAAGCGCTTGTTCGATTTTTATCAAATTTGACTGCGAAGGGGTGTTGAGCGTTGAAAAATCTCTTAAAAAGGGATTTAGGGGGAGATAATGATTTCAGCTCGACTGAACAGACACCGTGATAGTATCTGTAGTACAGGGAAAGAGCAGAAACGGGTCTCCTCCTATTAGTTTAATTGTTCCTTTCTGAATCGCATCCGGTGTAGCAAGACAATGCTTGGAGGCACCTCTCCACAGATGAGAGCCATATTCGAGACAGGGACGAATTTGTGTCTTATACAGTGTAAGAAGTTTACTGGAAGTATAATAGCTTCTAGGCCTAAATAGAAGACCAAGCTTGCGAGCAGCAGCTTTAGCAGTGGTTGAGATATGGTCATTTCATGAAAGGTCAGACCCTAGAGTTACGCCTAGCATTGAAATTTTATCCCTAATTTCTAGTGAGTTTGAATCGAATGATATGTTTGGGAGGTTTCTGTCGACACGCCTAGAAATAAGACAACACTGAGTTTTCAATGCATTGAAGTTAACAAAATTTTGGGATCCCCAGTTTTGAAGTCTGCCTAAGTCTAAATTTATTGAGGAGGCAATGTCTGCTCGGTTTTTATGCGATGCAGGGGCGTTATGTAGGGTGCTGTCATCTGCGTAACAATGTACCGGAATTGAGGGTAAGTTTATAAGGTCGTTGATATAGATAAGGAAGAGCGTAGGGGAGATAACCGATCCCTGAGGAACTTCAGCGTTGGTATGGAAGGAGGAAGATGATATTCCATCGATGATGACCTTAATTCTACGGTCTGAAAGAAAGCTTTCGAACAACTTGCAGAGTTTCGGTGCAAGGCCGACGGAGGTCAATTTGGCAAGAAGATTTTTGTGCCAGACCATATCGAAGACTTTTGAGATGTATAAAGCTACCGCAAGGGTCTCATTCCCGGCCTCCAGGGTTTTATTCCAGATATTTAGACAATCGTAGAGTTTTGAAGTTATACAAAATTCGCAAACATCTATTTGTAGCCGAATCGCTAAAAAAACAATTTTGTCAATGAATTTATCTCTATCACTTATGACCAGAATTCCTCTCTCCCTCCATCATCCTAAAGTCCTAGTTTGTTCAAATCTTCAAAATTAAAATTCATAAAGGTGTCAAGTCTGATCCATCCTCTAAATTTTCCCATAATTTATTTTCAAGCCTTTTATTCATATATCATCCAAGAATCAATCTTGAATAAATAAAAAAAAGTTCTTGTAATAAATTTTACTTTTTTAGTTGAAGTGTAGTTTCCAAATACCTATATCAAGACTTTTTTTTCCATGTTTCTGGACTGCATATCCTCCTTGATTTCTTCTTTGTAGAAGCATTTTGGACCTCAAATGATATTTACTTCTTCATTATGTGCTTTTTATCTGGATATAACTTTTCTTTAGACAAAAATATATTTGTACTAGCATTGCAGATTCTGCTGTATGTAACTACACTTTGGACCATATAAATACGTGTTTTAGTCCTAGTTTTAGTTATTATAATAGTTTTATATATCATAGTTTATAGTTCTTATTAATTTCCGCTGGTGGATCGATTATTTCAAACCATTAGCGTCAAGTAAATAATTTTGATTTTTCCTTGTTTGTTTTCACCTCCCTGTCTTTCCATATGTCTCTCTGAAGTTTTCTAATTTTAAGTAATAACATTCAATGATTTGTTGGCATGTACCTTCTAAAAATATTTTCTAGGCCAAAACTCAAATATTTATTCATAAATACATAATAAATATTTTAATGAAACGATGGTATTTTTATTTACTTATATCTTTTTTATTTTTTGTGATTCAATTTGTGAAAATTCTGATACTCCTAAAAATAACACGATAAAATATATATATTTTTTATCTGCTCTTGAATCAGATAGAAAATGAAAGCAGAAAGAGAGTGTGAGATAGAAATAAAAAAAACCGATGCAGGGATTTCTCTCATTTGTTAAACATTTTCGCCGTCCCTCATCCACCCTCTACTCTAGACCCACCCTGAGGGGTACATGGGGTCTTGGGGTCTGTGCTCACTGCACGCGATCCACCAATAGCAATAGGGATCGATTTCTACTGATGAGAGCAAGTGAAAGAGAAAGAGCCTTGGCCTTGGCATCCGATGGCCGAAGCCATCAGCTGGTCTCCATCTCCATCTCCATTTCTCCATCGGCCAAATAAACATTGAAAGTTCATTTAGCAGAAAAGAAAGGAGAGGAGGTTCGTCTCTACTTCTTTGCAGAGGATGAAGCTTCAATTGAGAGGTTGTTAGTTGTTTTGAAACCACTTATCGACGAGTATTTCTTTCGTCCATTAGCAAGCAGATGATTTGAGCAAAAGTAAAGGCTTTAATAAAAAAAAGGGGGAATAAAGTCAGCGGGGGGCATTAAAGGAAATCAAGTCGATAGGCGAAGATTTAATTCGCAATTCAGATATTTTAAAAAGTCATGGATCTATTTAGAAAACGATCAATTAACGTCTTGTCAAGAAAGTTGGGATTTTTACAAATCTTTCTGTTTCAAAATTCTAGAAATCTCTGGCTTTTAGACAATATGTGTGCCTGAGTGTGCTACACTATTTATCATAATCAGATTTTTTGTGGATCTTGTAGTCATGTTATTTCAGGTCCCCGGATTATTTTTTAAAATATATGAGCCGTTTATTTTGAAAGTGACCTAACTCCAATTTTGAAAAAAATGAGTTAATTACAGATTTAGTTAGACTAGATGTCTTCTTTTCAAATTTATAATATCATAGCCAACGGAGTACAATATCATCATGAATTCGTCAAAATAAATACATCAAAATATATATAAATATATGTATTTATAAAAATATAAATACAAATATCTCAAAATAACAAATAATGGAGTTAGGCCACTTTCAAAATAAACGGCTCATATTTTGTTTGTGTGTGCATACAGTCAGATACCAATTTTCTGATTAGTCTTGAATAAATAAATATGAAATGTTGAATTTGTGGCTTTTGATTAAAAAATGAGAAATGAGACAGATTATTAATAATATTTCAAAACTAATATATTTCGGAAGATATTTTATTTTCAAAATTTCTCAAAAATAGATCAAACAATTTTGATAAAATTAATTTGAAAAAAATTCAGGACTATTAGGTTTAAAAAAAGTTTTAAAAAGCAAAAAGACAATTTTTGAACTGTTCAAAATAAGAAGCATTTTTGAGATAAAATTTTATTTTGAAACTGTTTAAAAAGGGGGTCTTTTTTGTGGACCTTGTCTTGTGCTTATTTGAATTTCGAAGATATTTCAACCATTTTTGAGAAATTTCGAAAAATATTAAAAAAATAGGTACAAGAATAATTAATAATAAATTGGTAAAAATAATTTTTATCTGTTTGACAGAGAAGAAAAATTTTTGTGATACAAAATTAATTTTTTTTACTATTTAAAATGAGAACCTGTTTTGTGGGGCTTGTTCTATGTTTGCTTGAATTTTTCATCAAATGTTTTTGAAAAGCATTTGAGAAAAATTAAAGAATATATTTATTAATTAATGAAACACTCTGAAAAATATTTTTTACAAGTTTTCTTACAAATTGTATAAAATTTCAACTTATCGAAGAGTATTAATTTTGTTCATTAAAGCCAACAAATGATTTAGGCAAGTTTTTGGAATGAAAAAAAAAGTTAGCGAACATCAGTAAAGGAAATCAAGTCGATAGCCGAGGATTTAATTTGCAATTGAGATATTTCAAAAAGTCATGGATTCTTCTTAGAAGACGATCAATTAACGTCCGAGAAAGAAAAAAAACCGGATGAAGAATAAATGAAGCCTAAAGGAGATTCGAAAGTAGAATAGAATTTCATATCGGCGCTTCCTTTAATTAAATTCAGATCAAAGTGATTTTTCTTATTAACAAAAGAATGCTGTGATACCTTAAACTTTTTTTAAATAGTACCTATATTTTTTTAAATAAATTGGTGTACTTAGCTATGACTTTCATTTTCTTTCTTTCTTAATATAAACTAATATGAGTAAAAAAAAGCCTTCAAAATACCAATCATAGGATTTCATTTTATTTTTGTTAATTTGTCATCCAAATTAATCATTTTATAGCAGATAAAATAATTTGCCTCGAATTCACGATCACTAAGATTACCTCAAGAATGTTTTTCAGATTTTAAAACAAATGGTTGCAAATTTCGATGAGCCCATTGAAAGGTGATTTCGCAAGCTCAAAAAAAATCACAAAATTTAATGTTTAATATAAAAGAATTTAAATAACTATTCACAAATCAAACGTCCAAAACTTACTGGGGCGAGCGTTTTTTTATTAATTATTTTTTTAAGAAAATAAAGTTTTACTTTTCAAGAAATTTTAATTTATTCTAATATTATATTATTTACAGAGCTCGAATATAATATTTATTTTTATATCTTGCTTACTTACTTAGTTACTTAGGCGACCCGTTCATCAGTGTGGCGGTTCAGTGTACGGGCGTCCCAATTTTCACGGCATCGTCTTCTATCACGCGCAAGTGTGGTCCAGTGAAGTCTTACGCCATTATATCTCTCCAAAAAATTAAATTTGTGAACCCTTCCAAAAATGGTGAAGTGATACAAAGGGTCCCCCTTTCCTCTCATTTTCGGATTTTTTTAATAAAATAATGTTTAACTTTTCAAGAAATTTTAATTTATTATAATATTATATACAGAGCTCGAATATAATATTTATTTTTATATCTCTCCTAAAAATTAAATTTATGAACCCTTCCAAAAATGGTGAAGTGATACAAAGGGTCCCCCATTACATTTCATTTTCGGATTTTTTAAAGAAAATTAAGTTTTACTTTTCAAGAAATTTTAATTTATTCTAATATTATATTATATTCAGAACTAGAATATAATATTTATTTTTATATCTCTCCTAAAAATTAAATTTGTGAACCCTTCCAAAAATGGTGAAGTTATACAAAAGGCCCCTCCCCTCTTATCTCTCATTTTCGGATTTTTTTTTAGAAAATTAAAATTTACTTTTCAAGAAATTTTAATACCTTAGCTTCATGAATCATCTCCCCAGTTTCATGAAAAGTACATCCCCATTTTATTTATTTCTAATGAATTATAAAAGCTTTTTATTACATTTTTTAGTTAAAAAACATGACCGTATTTATTTTTAGCATATAATGGTAAAATCAGACAATTTTCAACCATTCCATCCTGTGGGCTCCCCTGCTTATTATTTAAAAGCCTTCAGCAATGTGACATACTGGACACAGAAAACATCGTTGTTCCACCAGGCGTTTCATTTTTTTGCCTTTTTATTACGGAACCCTAAAAATTTAATGAAATATGAAAAATACTTTCTACTATATTTATATATAAAAAAATCTCTTTATTTTGACACTGTTTTCTCGTTTCAGGTTAACGGATGTTGTCAAGATAAATTGGCAAGTTTGACAAACCACTCTCTCAACCTATCCATCAAGATTAATGTTTCCTTCCTGCTTCTTTTTTTAGATTCTATTATCCATTATTGATCCTAATGTTATAATATTAATTAATCGTTTTCATGTTGTAGAGTCACTTTCGTTATAACTAGAAAATATTAAGAAATCAGACATTTTAAGATGTTGAAGGAAAACGTACCAATAAATAGCGTTATAATTATAATATCTATCTCTATGTATATTTCATAGAACATATTTTACGGTGGAAGCTCTTGCTTAATAATGCTTAACTTTGTACTTGAACATGGATTTTTCTTTAAACATGGGAAATCAGCAATGATTTTTTAGTCATTATTAATAATGTGAATAATACTACAACATTCAGTCTTTCAAGACACGAATCCACAGGTATCTTCGACTCCGACCAACACCCTGAAATTTTACCTCTTCTTTTCACGACGGAAGGGTGTATCCTGAATTATGAGGTTGCACTTTCTTAAATCAAATAATCAAAATGTTAGCATCTTAACAATCACTCGCCCCAGGTACAGAGAGGCAAATTTATTGGTTAAAAATATGGGTTGATATAGAATTGTGAGTTAATATTTATAATGAAGGTTGTAATTAAATTTTTTTCCATCTTTCCAGTATTAGTAAGTGATTATTAGATCCAAATATTTCGAGGGCCTAAGGCACCGTTTTCTCAGTAGATACCACCAATGTGCCAAGCTCATCAGCTTAAACAAATGTAAGGAAGGCAGCTTGATATTTATTGCTTCATTCATGTTATACTTGTTAATTGTTTTGCCCAATAATTGTAAAAGGAGTAAAGTTTTAACTTCCGTTAAAATAAAAAATATTTAAAAAAATCAATAAACCTATATTAAGTTTTAAGATCTTGAATAATTAGACAGATTGAGACACATTGAGAATCAGTCAAGATGAATAAAAATCAGCCACCAAGAGACAGGTTTACCACCAGCCTCTAGTTAAGTTAATGTCAAAATAGCTATCAGCCATTTTTGGCTCCAAAAATTGATTGCACAATGCACATATTTTTGATGTAATTTAACTTATCCTTCGGTTAGATCTAATGGTTGTAACTCCAAGAGTAAGTAAGTAAGTAATGTCACTTTTTTTATCAATTACTCCACGTTCTCTACAATTATTACTAAATAAATTTCTCTTGCGTAAAATTGCAACAAATCGCCGGCAATCGGATGAAAACAAAATTGCTCTAAATTGCTGTAAATTGATCAATTCTTGCTGCTCGTCTAACTACAGCTTTAAACATTTCCTTTAGTTCCAATACTGAGTTCAATGAGCTGACTGTATAATTGAATACAGCAAGCAACAAGATACCTTCAATAGTTTCCGTGAACCGACGTCACATTGTAAATTACTCAGTACATACTCGTATATCCAGTCTAAATAAGTGATTTCTCTGGACATTATAATAATAATAAACAGAAGAACTTGTATTATAAATAAATAAGTGATTTAATTAAATAAATTGGGATGTTTAATGGCTGCGGAATGTATATAAGTATGTGTGTATCTAAATATATTTTAATTAATAAGATTCTATATATATATATATATATGTTGTTACGCTACTCATAATTTAAACACTTTAAATAAGAGTCAAAATATAAATAAATATATTGAGTTGTTTATTATATCGAGGGTCAAAAGTCAATTTCCACCTAATTTGGATATATCTACGTTTGTTCAGTGACCTGCTTGCCATTACGACAAATGCAATAACGTATTTTTGACCCTTGAGAAATAACAGATAAAATATTTCTAATTAAAAAACTGATAATTTGCATCAAGCAGAGGACAACCTCATTGATTTCTCTTTATGAATTTTGAAACCGTTAAAACTAGAATGGGTGTATACAAATTTTAATTTTAATCGGAAATTGAATTAAAATAATAAATGCCTATTTTTTGTCTAACAATAATTTTTCAAAAAAATAAAATTTTACCGAAGCCAGAATCGAAGGCTTGATGTTTGTTAACTTAATCAGTTCCAATGAAAATATTATTTAGATTGGTCAAATAGACAAAAAAGAAATAAAATAATTTTTGTTTCTTAATGAAAAACATTAATTTTATGAAGATATATTCCATCATCATATTTAATCATTTTTTGTGTATTTAAAAATTTCCCAGGGAGAGGGCAAGGCTGTCGAGGGTATATATTTTTCTGTTCTCAGCTCAGTAAAAGCAAAACAATTTCAATATCCACGAGATACTGACCCCGTGAACAATAATATTTATAATTAAAAAAGACTGATTATAAAGGCAAGCCTTCGAAACTATAGTCTTAAACAAATAAATAATATATATATATATATAAGCATCAGTGGCGTGCGGTCGATGGTTGCTGTGGATGCTGCGCATCCCCAAAATTACAAACATTTAGAGTATTTTCATAAATATTTAAATAAGGTCGACTTCAAAATTTCAGGATCATCTTTAAATTTTCAAATTATTTTCCGTTATTTCAAATATTTCTATAAAAAACATTTTTTGATTTGAAAAGTATACATATTGGTTCTCTAAATGAAATTAATTGTTTCATAGTTTCAAGGGGCAATTCAAATGAATGATTTTTCCAAAAAGGGTGCTGATAGAAGATTTAAAGTCCCTGCCTGGAATATTTTCAAGTTCAAGCATGTCAAAGACAAGTTAAGACGAGTTTTAGTCGAATAGATATTGTTCTCGCTGAGCTATTAAAATACTAATAATCCAAAAAAAAAAAAAATAAAGGTGATTCGGGAATATTTAGACTAATCCATTTTTATTGAAAAGTCACCAACCGCCACTGATATACATATATATTATATTTGATATATATGTGTGTATGTTAATTTGAATCAAGGAGAGGACAACCTCAATAACTTTTAAGGAGTTAGGTGTTGGTTCTATGTGAAAATTTTTAATATAATAATATAATAATAAAACTTGAGCAAGATGCGAGGTAGGTTTCACAAAAAAAGACATAAAACAAAATTGAGTCACTCTGACTCCTGATGATGGGCTCACCCTCCAAATATATCGAATTCAAAACACAATTTTGTTTTATTTCTTTTTTTGTGAAACCTACCTCGCATCTTGCTCAAATTACTATAGAAGACAACCTCTTTGTTTCTCTCTATGAATCAACAACTCTGCTTCTCTCGGCAAAATAAAAACTTTTCAATTTGGATAATTTTCTACTGATATAAAAATTTTTATTTTTTAATTTGAGTTTTATCATCATCATTGAGTACACAGTCCCAAGACTGGCTTGATGCAACAATCCGTCTCCACTCGACTCTGTCCCCCGCCAGCCGTTCAACCTCTCCAAACGTCTGGCATCCCATATCCCCAATTATTTGGTTGAAATATTCTAATCTGGGTCTTCCCCTTCCCCTCCTCTTTCCCACCTCCCCCTCCAAGATATCCCTAAGCAGTCCCCCATGTCTCAGTGTGTGCCCCATCATCTGACCTCTTCTCTTCTTCAGACTCTTCCACAAGGTTCTTCTTTCTCCGATTCTTCCAAGAACTTCTTCATTTGTAATTTTATCCATCCATTTGATATTCATCATTCTTCTGTAGCACCACATTTCGAAAGCCTCCAATCTCTTTCTCTCCGCTTTTCCAATTGTCCAGGTTTTTGAGTTTTAAAATAAATAAAAAATTATGTTTTCTGTAAAATTTTCTGGAAATTCTGAAGCTAGAGGGTGTAAAATCTAATTAGTTTTTTACATAAAAAAATACAAACATCTTGGTACAATGAACCTTCTACGACTTTCCGTTTTTGGAGTTATCGTGGTTATCAGAATCCAGGCACAGGCAGCCAATCTGTCTGTGGCAGAGAAAACAAAAAATGCTAAAAATGATTTTTCTCAACGTTTCAGATATTTTTAAACAGATTGAACAAATAGTGTAGATTGGGGTAAGACGCCGTATTGTACAAGATGGCCTATCACTTGGTTCACCCACACGCATACGAGAAAACAGTTTGCCAGTAAGTTGGAATGAAGGCGCATGCCCAATGAGAGTATACAAATAGTTTTTGTTGATTAATCACAGTTTTAAGTGGTGTTTTTAAATGATTTTGTCATCCCGATTGCTCTGGTAAGAACCCGAAATCATATCCAAACATACTTTATTTATAATAATAAAACTTGAGCAAGATGCGAAAAAAAGAAATAAAACAAAATTGAGTTTTCGATTCGATATCAGTTTTCTCTGACTCCTGATGATGGGTTCACCCCCGAAATATATCGAATTCAAAACTCAATTTTGTTTTATTTCTTTTTTTGTGAAACCTACCTAGCATCTTGCGCAAGTTTTATTATTATATTAAAATGTTTCACCTAGAACCAACTTAAAAGTTAATATTTTATTTAGTCATATTAGCCCTAGTTTTGATAGAAGAGAAATAACTCGGTTAGTTTTAGTGAGTTTGAAGTGTGGACTTTCTATTAGTCGCATAATGACCCAGGCCACTGCTGCGGAGTGCTAGGGGGTCCGGCGTCTTGTCCAAAGCTTTGGGGGAAGACGACGATCATTTTTTTGAGATACGATGCCGTAGTTTTTGCGTTAGTGTAAGATGCTGTTTTGTATTACTATACATTTAAAATAATTTTCGGGAACTAATCCGATGGTTTCTTTGCATAAATTTTGCGGACATACATAAGAAACTCTAATCTAAGATCACGGCACGAAAATGACCTAAAAGCTTGCAAAAGCGGAAATATTACTTAAAAGGAAAATTGAACATTTAAAATAAAATAAAAAGTAATGTTATTTGGATATACATGTAATATGATTATTAATGTATTGCATTTTAATAAACTGGAAGTGATTTAATAACACCCCAAGATTGGGGTAAGATGCCGAAATGGAAGCGTTTACATATTATTTTTTTTTTAGGTAAAAAATAGTTTTTCAAAGAGAAACTTATTTTTTTGTTAATTACAAAAGTACATTATATATTGTTAATAAAATGGTTGGTTAAAAATAAAACCAATGCCCTATCTATCTATCTATCTATCTATCTATCTATCTATCTATCTATCTA